>CAJNOP010000650.1:10019-98351 GCA_905250075.1 Rotaria sp. Silwood1 | reverse complement strand
CGATGTGGTACACTTGACATACGTGGTAATCGTTCATGAAGACGTTCGGCAGCTCGACGAGCAAATAATGATATTTCTTCACGTGCATATGCTGGATCACATAGAAGACGATGAGAACGTTTAGCATAAAATAATTCTACAGCTGCATCATTCGATATGGCAGTTGATGACGATCTTTGACGTGCTGATGCAGCAGAACGAGTATTTCTATTAAAATTATTATATATAGATTATTATTTATTTCAAATATATTAAATTCGATCATGATTACATGAATATTTAATTAAAAATTAGGATATTTAATTAGTGTCTGAATTGGTTTTATTTACAAATAATAAGAAACATTACTGTATTAGTATTTCTGTTTAGTTCATCATTCAAGTGAAAAGACCGGAGGTTATCCAAGTATATCGATGGCTCTGAATCTTTTCTTTTGAATGGTGAAAATCACGGGTTTCTATGATAGTATAGTAATAGTTTATGATAAGGAATACTTCATCACTCAAAACGACCTGTCAATAGAAGCGTTAAAGTTTTAAGATGAATAATTATACATTGATGATGATCCTAGATGTGAATAACATAACTAATAGATATGATTAAAATCTGTTTCATATGAATCTCATATTCATTAACATCAATTTAGTGACAAGTCGTTCACATCTAGAAAAAATAATCAACGGTAAGTTATTCATCTTTTAAATTCACGGATTGATGAAAAAAAAATATAGCGTATGATGAAGTGTTACTCTTGTATGCTATCATTATACATAAAGACATATTAAATGAGTTTTCGGAAACTAAAAAAAGCGTTTGATGTTTATATAGGGAGAGTGTCGTGAATTTTTAAAGGTATGAAGTAATTTTTTTTTCAACATGATATTCAACATCTTTGCATAGACATTATTTAAAGTAACGTATAAACTAAATTGATTGCATAAACATACTTTGATAAGTTGTCATGCCATTAGAAGCTATTCATTGTGAGAGCGGTCCATATAAAAAAAACATAAAAGGCAAATACTTCAACAATAACTAATCATACAGAATCCATTGATGGTTGCAAGTGTTTTTATAGTATAGCTAGGTTTCAAAAGAGCTATTATAACGATGTCTTATTTAAAAAACTTAACACTTATTAATATCACATGTATGATAGAAATAGATCAATTTGTTAATTATTTGTGACATATAAGAAAGTTTTCATCATATCTCGAAATTAAAATTCTGATCTGATCTGACTTATTCAAATAATTTTATAAATTAATGCCCATTTCAAAAAAGAAGGCCGATTGGTTTTTTTGTTTTTTGAATAATTTTCGATACAAAACAAGATAGAGAGCTGTCGTTTTCACCATTGGAAAGAGAAGATGAAGATGCATCGAATCGTGTATTATAGATTATTCTAAAATGTTCTCTAAAGTTTTCTTGATCAATTTTCTAAAACAAAAAAAAAGCTGGAAATTTGGTTTCACACAAAATAAGAAAAACACAGAAAAGTGAGTTTTTTTTCGTGGGAATTCATAGAAAAAACGGCTCAGAATTTCAAATAAAGTTCCTATAACTTCCGAACGAGTAAATCTAAAAATCTAGACCTTGTATACTTTTGCAGATCTTTGATTAGCGATTCCAATGCACATTTGACTATTGAAAATTTATTTTAGTTACTTGTCGAAGTACGTTGGTTTTCAAAGGCATCGACTTAAGTCCTTGAAAAAAACTGGCTCAATTTATCCTATAATATATAGTTCGATGTGTTTTCATCTCCTCTTTTCAATAGTGAAAACTGCAGCTCTCTATCTTGTTTCTATCAAAAGTTATTCAAAAAATACCTATCGACCTTTTTTTTTTTTTGAAATGGGCATTAGTTTTGAATTGTAAATATAATAGAAATAAATTTTTCAAAAAAAAAAATACATACGTTGTTTTTGTTATTGTCGATGTTGTTGGTTCATCAACAAATACAATTTTAATATCACGTGTTGGATCAAGTGAAAAAAAATTTTTTTCAAGATCAGCAAAAGTAAATACACGTGCTTTTTTAAATTCTTGTTCTTGTTTAATACGTTGATTATGATCATGTATTTTTTGATAATAATTATCAATGAATTCATCAAATTTATTTTCATTTAAAGCTAATAGATATTCATTTTCAAATTGAAGTCGATCCTCATTTTTCTTTAGAAGATTTGCTGATATAAGAGCTCGTTCTAATTGAACAAATCTATATGAATTTGATTTAGATCTTTTATTTATTGTTGCTGTTGATGCCATCGATAAACCAGACCATTGTCGAATAGGTACAGATATATCCGATTGTTTAATTGCAGATTCTTTTTCTATATGTTCAATTTCTGTTGTACCATCCACATCAGTTGTATCTTCATCAATGGGTATTGAAAAAAGTTTTATATCTGGTATTATCGATCGATTTTGATTGATTTCTATCTTTAATATATATATATTATAACATTGTTTAATAATGCGATAATCAAAGCTTACTTGATCGTTGTTATTTACTGATGTTGCTGCCATATTTTGGTAACTATTTCTTTGTTGTGTGTGTGTATTCATGAAATAGAAGAACAGAGAAAAAGAAAAGAAAGAAATTTATGCAAAGTTTTTCTTTTTTTATATGTTCTCTCATTTTGTAATAAATCAACGTACACTCAATGTTGGAAGACAAATAAATGCGTTGCTCCAATCATGCACGATTAATGAAACATTTGATGAATAGCAATTTCTTTCGATTAGAAATAACAATAGAAGTATTTGTTATGTTAGTTTATTCCATCATATTGGAAGAGCATTTACCTTGAGATATATTCAAAGTCTTTCTATGTTGTATTTTAACAAATAAATTCTTTTATAATAAATAGTTAAATAAAAAAAAAAAATTTTTTTTTACTGTAATTGTTAACTTAAACGAGGATTTAATCCACCGTTTAAACGTCGTTGTTAATATACAATGTGTTTATTCAAATAAAAAAAAAGAAGTCTTATATATATAATAAGAAAATTTTATATTGATCGAGTAAAAAAAAACTTTTATTAAGTTAAAAATGAATATCTTCAGATGATATTTATCAGTTGAATTAACATGCTTTCATTCTTTTTCGTAGAATTATCGTATTTCAAGATTAACCGTTGATTTATTGACAATTATTCATTGATATTAAATAAGAGTAAGAGACGATAAAATTTTTCTTTATTACATTCAATTAAAAAATCTCACAGAATGATTTTAAACTGATAGAAAAAAAAAGAGTTCATAAAAGAACTATGGTTGTTCCATATGAAGTTTGAACAATTCTGCTTTTGTTTTCTCTAATAATTGCAAACAGCTAATAAGTCGAGCAAGGAAAAATTGATCGCAAATCAATTTAGTGTTATATAATTACCACAGACTAATAGATCTTTATATTTGAGTATACTCATATTTTCAATAAGTTTTATCGTGCCTCCATTAGTCGACAGTGTAAGTGAAACCTGTATAGTGTTAGAAAAAAAAAGGTCTCCTCGTTTGACTTCAATTGAGTGTAAATGTGAACATTTTCTTCCGTAGAAAAGCATTTGAATACGGCACGAAGATCGAACCTAGGAATAATAATTTAATATTGAAAAAACACTATAGTCTCAACTTAAATATCTTCTTGCTATTCTTTAATTTTTTTAGAATTAATGAACATTTCATCGGAAAAAAAGAATGTTGTTTATTGTTAAGAAAAGAAAGTCTCACAAGCATTAGAATATGTACAAAAAAAAAAGACATAGATTATCTGTCAAAAACATTTTCTTCCTGAGCATCATCATTTGAATATATTTGATAATAGTATTACTAATATTTATTATTTGTGTGGTTATTATGAATTAATAATAAAATATTACAATCTATCGCTCAAAAACTTTTTATTTCTATACAATTTCAAATATAAGTTCTATTTATAAAAACAAAGAGGAACTTCAACGAATATTATGTTAGTTTAAAATAGCTAAAATATTGATAATATGTTGTCATATGGAGTCTAGTACAAAATTTTTTTTTTGAACTAAATATATTTCAATTAAATATATATCATAGAATCTACTTTATACATGTCATTAGAAATAAAATACAATGAATTCTGATAGATACTATTCTATAGAATTTTTTATTGACAATAAAAAGAAAGTGAAATAAGTCTTATGTTAGAAATACTTGGGTGTTTTTTTTTCAAATAAATACAGGCAGAATTTCTCATGAATGTTAATAATCGTGCTATTCAAATAGCAAAGATAGTAGCGCTATCATTTACAAAAATTATTAAATTAATCATTAAATATTTCGATTTATGAGATTTTAATGTTATAAGAAAAACTAATCACAACAAAATGAAGCCGATATTCTAATGAATAAGAATAATAAAACATATATATATATGTACTGTTAAACTTTATCTCGTCAAAATGACCTATTTTTTCTTTACTATAGAATAGTACGAACGAATGTTACTACTGAAATAAATAAATCATTTTTTTTATTTCGTCCTTCTTCTTTTCATTAGTCCGTGAATCATTTTGTTATAGCTTCTATATAAATACATTTAACAGAAGACGAAAATCATTTTCTTTTCTTACACTATCATGGTTCGACCACCATCATCATCTCAAGAAGATTATTCTTTATCTACTGATAATACAAATACTTCATTTTCATCATTTGCAAGTGAATCCGGTGAATTTACTGTTACATCAAATTTTAATCCATCACCACATACATCTACAATAACTAATATTCCAACAGAAAAATCTTCAAATCGATATCCTTATGTTGAACAATATTTAAATATTTATTATAAAAAAAGTCTTGGTCAATCTGTAAGTACATTTTTAGATTATTTACTTTTTCAATATATATGCAAAAAAAAAATATTTTAGATGATATTAGCAACAAGTCAGCTAGTTGAAAATACACTTGCACTTTATGATAATATGGATGATGAAGCAGCTAATTCATATATACTTTCATTTATTCTATTACGTGTTGGTTGTTTATCTAAAACATATGATTTTGAACAATTTATTGATATGAATCGGGAAGAAAAAGATATGATTATTAAAGAAGTACGATGCACAACAAGAAAAATAAAAAGACATTTATTTAATAGTTAATTTGTTGTTGTTTTTATTTTTTTTGAATGTTTAGAATTGGTCAGGTGAAAAAGTTTTAATGAATTTAACATTAAAAGATGAAGAAGTAGAAAAAAATTATAAACGTTTTGAAGCATTTTTTTCAACACTTGCTTGCCTTCGTTTTGATGATATTATACGAATAAATAATGAAACAAATCTTAAAAAAATTATTTATTTATTAATTGATGATATTCAATCAACTATTGTTGAATATCGTTTTACAATATTACTTGCTCGTAAGATAATATTCAATTCAATTTTACAATACACTTTTTATTTTATTGTAGTTGAAGCTATTCTTCGTGGTTTAATTACAACTGTTGCACATGGAAGAAGAAATAAACCAGGAAAAATTTCACCTTTTATTGGACATAAGGTAGAGGACATTCAATCATTAATTGAATATTCTAGTTAATAGAATTTAGAGCTTACGAGGTAACCGTCCGAAGTGATTCATCGCTTTTAAGCTCATATTTTGGGCATATAGAGGAGTTTTCTAGACTAGAATAATCCTAAAAGGGTTCGGGCCCCCCATAGGCCTCCGTTACAGAGTTATAGGCATTTTACTTTAGTTTTAGGCTATGGCACGGTATGTGCACACAAAGAAACTGAAGATATTTCGACCTGAAATTTTGTTCACAGATAGGTCTAATTGTAATTAGAATGTTCGAAAAATTTCAGTTCAAAAGAATATTTCCTTCGCGACATGTTGATTTTTCTAAAGTCATTCAGATCTCATAAAAAATGTATTAATATCTCATGTTTTCTCGACATTCAACATTTCGTGAAAGAAACATTCTTTTAAGCTGAAATTTTCAGGACATTCTAGTTACGAGTAGACCTATCTATAGACAAAATTTCAGGTCGAAATATGATCAGTCTCTTTTTTTGTGCATACCATGCTCTAGGCTAAAATTAAATTAATATTGCTATAACTCTATAGCGGACGCCAATGGGTCCGAATCCTTTTAGGATTATTCTAGCCTAGAGGTCCCCTCTATATGCTCAAAATATGAGCTTAAAAGCGGTGAATCACTTCGGGCGGTTCTCTCGTTAGTTTAATTTTTTTTCTACGATTAAACATCTTGTGTAAAAAGCCGTTTGAATACTTACTTTTATGAATTATTTTTCATAAACACTACCCTGTACTAGTGTGTGGGTCAGATTGGATCAGATCGAGTCGAAAAAATTATGCTCATGTTGGACATTGTCTTGCATCGATATGAATTTATAATTTTCATCTAACTGAATTTCTTATATTTATCAAGATATGCACTACAAGTATTATTTCTAACTTTTAAATGAAGATCTCCATTCGATCTTGAATAATGTATTCTAATGGTGTAATCAGAAAAGGATTGTAGGAAGTAGGCTCAACTCTCCCATTGACTATATGATGAATTTCGAGTTCGATACCACAATATTCTAGTACATCATCAGATAAGATCATTTATTTAGGATGCAACAAAAATATTTGAATTTGTATCAATGATTTTCACCAAAGCAATTGTTCCTCGTCTTTCGTAAGTTTCTTTATTCTATTTGAATTTTTTTTTGATTTCTTTTCAATTTAAGTGATTCTGAATCACAAATTGGTCATATGGCATTTCAAGCATTAATTGAATTATGTGAAATATGGCCAAATTCATGGATATCTAAAGAAGTTTTTGATGAATGTATCTATTCGATTGTTTCACAGGTTGATTAGAAAATATTTTTTCTTTTTTTGTAAGAAATCGTGATTTTTTTTGCTTCGATATATATATATAGGATGATAAATCTGATTTTAATAATTCGATTCGAGTTTTTCGAACATTATTAACTCATAATGAATTTGATAAAGAATCCATTCGTCAATATATTCATCATTTATTAATAAAAATTTCATCTGATGAATTTGAACTTTTATCTGTACCAAATACATCATCAATATATAAATTAATTAATGATATATTAACGTAAGTATTCTATTTGATGAAAAATAAAAAAAAAACAAATATTTTATGATTAACCATAGAATTTATCCAGAAATATTTTCAACAAAAATGATATATCATTGGTCAAGTGGAATATTTCAAGATAATAATCGAACACAAAAATTAGCTTTAAATTATCTTTTAAGTGTTATTCAGATGAATGAAGATCAATTTCAATCAACAACAATATGGCCTTATATTATCCATGTTTATATGAACATATTTCAGGTTAAAAAAATTTTTATTAAACATAGTGATTTCCACTTAGCTGGTTTTTTGAAGAAGAAAAAAAAAATACTAGAACACGATCTAAATAAATAGGATAGGAATTGAGATGAATAGGATTGCGGAGAGACGCCCTTGTAGGAGGATTTTGTTCTTCTTGTAGCGATCACTACTTCTAGCACTCCGAAAAGGAAAATATTTTCTTCTGCATCTTTATCTTCCAACCTTTACTGCTAATAAGCATGGGCAATCTTGCTCACAGAGCAAAACAAACATTATCATGAAAACGTTACAGACTCTACATGAATAACATCTCGTTGTAAAACATGGAAGAAAAAAACCATATATTGGATATAGTCTTAAAAAGATAAGCTCTTTTGGATCATTCAATTTTCTTGGAGAAGAACTCACGGATCACAGATTCAATAGAGTTATATCTAACGTGGAGATTGGGTGATGTTACTTCTACGAAGACTGAATTCGCATTTCTAAAGTTATTGTTGGTTAGGTTATTCAGAGTTTCAAACGACACTCTTAGTTTCTTTGTTCAAAAATATGATCTCTCTAGTGTAATGTTTAAAATCAATTCAGTTAATAAATGGTAACAAAAGTAATGAAAAAAAAACTCATTATTGTCCATAGTTTCTCTCATTTTTTTATTAATCTAAATGAATTATGTTTTTCATTATTAATCTAAAGATTTATTGTAGTTAAATGTAAGTGAAGAAACAACAGCTTGTTTAATACATGCAATAGAAAATAATTCTAAAATTTCAACAATTCTTTCAAATATATCTGGTATTGAATATTATATTGAAACAAAAATTTTTGATAGTAAATAAAAAGAAAAGCTAAATTTTTCTTTTTTTTTTTGATTTTTTTAATTAATACTACATTTTATTTTTGCTGTTTAAATTAGATTCACAAATAACATCGATTCTTGTAATTCTTCAATTACTTCGTTCACTTTTTATTCTTCATATTAATCGACAACGAACAAAAATGCTAATTAATGATGAAGAAAATGATGAAGAAACTATTTGTCGAAATATTAGTCGACTTACATTTAAATTTATTACACGTATTTTTCAACAAGTATATTGAATTTATTTAAAAACAAAATTAAAATTCTTTAATTAATTTTTTTTAAGGGTAATATTACTAAGTCAATATTAATGGAATGTTTAACTGCTTTACAAACAACACTTTGTTCATTACCAAGTGAAAATACAAGAGAAAATTCACTTTCATTAAATGATTTAATTAATGAAATGAAAATGATGGTTGCTACTCATCAACTAGCTGATACATCCATTGATACAGATATGAGTGAATAAGAAAAAAAAAATTAACTCATTTGTTTTCTTTTTTTTATTTTGGTTTAAACAATAATGAAAGAACATGTTTTGTTGTATATATAAATTAACTTGTTTTTTATTCGATGAAATGAAATTTTGAAATAAATAAAATGCGATTTTATGATGAACAAGAATTCAATGTAATTATTTAACCGCTTTGAAAATTAAAGATTGAAATAAAACAAGGATTATTTTACCGACTATTGTTTTTGATTAAAGAATAAATAGACATCAAGTTTGAACATAGTTTTGCTTTGTCAGATTAATAATTGTTGAACTTTAGCATTAAAAATGACTCTATGATGCTTATCTGCTACTATTTAAAAGCAGAAAAATGTAACGTGATGTCGTTATTTTTGTCTTGAAAAAACTATTCGCAAGTATGAGATGTTTGTAATTAACGAATTATCTATTCTTTCGAAAAGTATAGGTGACATTTTTTCCTTCATAGAATACGCAAGAGATTTGTGTGTGTCTACCATTAAGTATAAACATGATAGACACATCAGCTATTCGCACAAATGGTACATTCTTCATACGAATTCAATAGTCTACGACATGCATTAGACTACTGCCACGTCTCATTTTTTTATGTTTCATCTACATGAAAACAAGAATCCGAATATGTGCACATAACTAAATGCTTTTTCTAATTGATTATAGTTTTTGGATAAGAAAGTATCTTGGATCAAGGATCTTTAATAAGACCTTTTGTTCTTTTTCGGTTGATTAAATCGTCATTGTATAATCAACAAACGTTAGCGAAGCGTATGGTATATGTTGCTTACAGTTCACGGACAAGATTGAGTGACTTAATGACACTTTCGTTATTGAGAAAATCAAATAAAGTCCAAAAATGGAATGTACGTATCTTCATTATTTCCTTCATAAACAATTTTCAAAAGGAAAATTCGCTTATATTTATTGAAAAAGTTCGAAGATTTGTTCAAAAAATAAAATATCTATTGTGTAAAGAGAGCTGTTTCTATTTCAAGGAGCTGAGCTGTAGTATTCAGCAGATGAAGTACTCTTACAAATAGATTAGTGATTGGAAGTTTAATATGAGACTGATTTCGAAAGAGTGTAGGTTTGAATATGGCTGTGATCGAACTGAAAACTCAATCACAAATCCACACCCACCATCACAGCCACACCGTTTATTAAGGCACATTTTAACTTAGTGTGCATGCGAATGGGACGGATAAATGATCAGCATTGATGGAATAATAAAATTCTTCAAGTCATCTCATATGTATTTTTTAACTAGTGAACACGCTATAATATAGCTTGTGCAGAGCTGTATGCAACATAAGTGCAATTCGTAAAACCGTTGTTAGCAATTGTAAATTCATAGTCTGCTGCTTTTTTATCAGGCTATCTCACTAAGCATGGGATAGACATACATGGCGACTTCGAAGATTTCAAAATCATTGAAAAAGACTTTTCGATCCTATATAAAGTCTTTTTCATTCTTTTTTTGATCATACCAGACAACTGTGGCAATATAATTCTTGAGAAAAAATTCTGATTTTGTTCCTTGAAAGTATATAGCATGTTTCGATTTATGTGATCGATGATAGTCTCCACATGATAGATTTTGTTTAGGTTTGTGTTTAGATTGTATTCGAATATGTAAGAATTATATTAATGAAAATGATCTTGTGTCTAGGAAATACTTTTCCTCAGGTATTTTTTTTATGTATTCCAATCTAATCATTGTCTAGATTGCTATAAATCTTTTTAAGTATGATGCTTAATATCGAATCCTTATAGTTTGAGGAATGTTGTTTCTTTTATTACAAGTCTTTTTACAACTCGAAAGATCTTTAGTAAAGTTTTTCACTTAGTCGTGCAGCTCATGAAATCAAACTTTTGTATGAAAAAATCTGGTATTTAACAAATAGACATTATAATATGACGCTTCTTTTTGACTGAATGCGTCATTTTACAAAATTATTTCACGTCTAATTATGACTATTATAAACAACAGAATATTTTACGATTTTCTACAGGGGCGTACCGAGGTCTCCAGAGTAAAGGGGGGGGGGGGGGGGTATAATCTTCGAAGAGCTCGAAGTTTCGAAAGTAAGGGGGAGTAAGGTATCCATTCATATCAGTTTAACAGTTATAACCCCTAGAAAAGAGATTTTTTTTTTCTATTTTCTTGTTCAAAAACAAACAAAATTTTCAGAAGCAAGGGGAGTAACACCCCATTCGCCCCCTCCCCCGCTCGGTACGCCCATGATTTTCTATCAAATTTGGTTGGAACACCCCGCTGTTTTCTTTTTTCTTAGTTTTGTGTAAGAAGTTGTACTCCTCAAAAAGATCTCATCCATTCAAAGTATTTTTAATATGTAGCTTATTACGGAACAGCAAAAGTGAGTATTTGAAAGAGTTCGCTCACGAAAAGAAAGGTCAATAATTGTTTTCAATATATTAGTTTGTTTTAAAATAAAAATTCTTTTTGCATTTGTTAGAGTACCAGATTCATTAAATAAACCCATTTTTCTTTCTTCTTTGTCTTTCCAGCTCTAATCTGTAGTAATTTAGCAAGATCAATTGATCGAAGTTGAAATTGATATGATGAGGGTGTCTCAGCGACAAAATCATTGCCAATTTCAGCAGCCGAAATATTTTCATTCAGCTGAATACCTGAAATAATGTCAATAACAAAGAAACCGTATATCATATGCAATTAATCATTTTACTCACTTGAAGTATCTGTTAATGTTGATAAAGATACTGGGTCATGTTGAAGATAAATATTCTTGTATCGAGCAATCATCTAACAATATATCCGAATTGAAAAACACTGTTTGAAAACGCATAAACCAAACTTACCTTCATTCAAAATCGAAGGATATTCATTTGAAAGTAAGTTATCATTATTATATTCATGCTTCAAACAGTCGTTGGAAGAAATGAGACTCTTTTCTTCTAATAAATTTGCCTAATAAGATATGAACATACTATGTATACTAACGAAAGAAAGCATTTTTCTTACAATTCTATGACTATTATTGTTAACTTCAGTAAAAGTATGACATGCATGCATTAAAATCGATGAAATCACAATAGACCATGAATGTGAGGGAGACGATAGCGTCTCTTTATCAGATGCATACATTAAACTCTTGGGTACTTTACTATAACATAAGATGTAGGCGTTTTCATCACCCAGTACAGACTCTAATTTAACTGGTGTTACTAATTCATCATCATCATTTTTGTATCAATTTCTATCAGGTGAAAGAACATAAGCAAAAACATGACCACTGGTTGCATAATTACCTACATATACAACTGCACTATTTAACTGATATACATAACTATGATCTTCATCATTCTCTTTGTTTGATTTCTATATTACTTTTATCAAAATACGAATCAAGAGTAAGTATTTCCAGAAAATCATAAATTTATGAATTTTTCGAGTTACCTGTAGCCTTAAATCATAATGAAATCGTTTTAAATGAAACAAAAACAGTAGGTAATTGTTGAATAATTTTCCAGGTTTTCCTTGCTGGTACTTGTTTTCTACAATGAAAACATTCATATAAATCACCATTTTCTAATTCTTCTGTGCAGAAATATGCTGAAAGACTTTCAATAAAAGTTGAATGTGAAGCTATTTGCAAAGACAAAATATTTTCTCAAGTTTCAACAGATGATTGATTAGAAGAAACTTTGCCTGTAATTGTCGACAGTATATTTATACCAAATATATGTTGAATAGGATTTATACATGAATTTCTATTCACCACAACTTCATCGGTTTTCAAACACAAAATAAGATGATCAAATAGAAACAGTAGAAATTCCGGTGAATCCGCTTGGTGACCAAAGGTGAATGTTGTAGATAATTCTTCTATTCTTTGAGCATATGATTCTGCAGTTGGGTGTGGGTGTGGGAGTATAGTGAAGAGAAGATATAAACCCACACCCACGCCCTTAGAAGTGCGATCTCTCACCCGTGTGGTAATTATTTGAGTACTAATTAATTGATTATCATCTCTTTATAATCAGATATTTTCTTAGTATTATATTTCATAAAACATAGACTGGGTACTATTGGTAAAATGTGGGTACGTAAGTGAGTTCCAAATTTGAAGTTTAGATAGTTTGGAGCTCACTTTTTTGGCCTCCTAAACTTACGCCTGCGACTATCTGTGATTATATGATAAACTAGAGTATCAAAGAATTAGTTTTCTAATTTTTTTTTGACACATATTGCGTCGTACATTAATGTAAGAGGATGAAAACAATGGTCGATCACTTGTTTGTATCACATAATATTTTATCACAATCGGTTCATGTCATTTAAAGATAATTTTGATACCAAAATGGACCCTTCAATGATTCACTCGAGTGTCATTCGAATATAAATCAATCTAATAGACAAATATATTGTTGTTCATTTATTAAATAAAGAAGTTAAATGATATCATTCAATATTTATAAGTAATTGATCAAAATATTTTCTCATACATGCATATCATCATTCTATCAGAAGTTGAATAAGTTTAGGCAAACATTTTGCGTTCTTTTTTTTCATCAATAATGTTTTGAATAATTTCGTGAACATCTGTCGCGCTTTTGTTCTAATGCAAAAGTGAATATGTATTACTATTTAAGATATTATAAATTTTGCAGCATTTGCTGCATCTTATTAAGAAAAAGTGCAAACTTTTTCTTAGGTTATCATCCAATACTACTATAAAAACAGGGCAACTTCACTATTCACAACATAATTGAAAATAATCATGAAAAAATCTTTATCTATCGCTGTGGTAAGCTATTGAATTGCCATTCAAGATAATATATTGTTCTTTTTTAGCTATATTTCGTCATTGGATTGACGTTGGCTCATTCTCATCCTGGTGATTTTATTTTGTCGTTTTTTGGTCTTGGTCAATCTTTCCGTGCGCATTCCCCAGCAAACATCTGTGAAAATACTACAATAGCCGAATCATATCTTTCTCAAATGCTTTCTCTTATTAATACTTTTCAAGCAAATTCATTGTATAATTCAGTTTTACAAACCGAAATGGCCAATGTTGTTTCATATTTTCAAAATACAACAAATCAAGCTTTGTTATCGACAAACTGTACTGCTTTTATGACTAATTTGAAGACAGCCAAGTTAGCAGACAAAGTAGCTGCACAAGCAAGAGACCAAATTGCTTCTGATATTCGAAGACAATTCAAACAAGCTGCTCTTAATGCTACTGGACTCAAACCGCCTAGTGAATTAGATAGCAGTGAAAGCAAGGAACATCGCTTTTAAATTTTTATCAGTTTTGCTTATAAGAACAAAGAAAAACGAAAATAAAAAGAAAATGATAAAAGATTTTTCATGTACATTTGGCATATATAAACGTCAGTTTGTTGTGATGAAGAAAACAACTGTATCAATTCTAGATGTTTTGTTTGAATTGTTTGATAGATTGAAATAGTTGTCCATAACATTGTCACACGTTCATATGCAGCATTATTTAGTATTCTTAGAATCTCTAGCAGGAACTATTTGATGTTTAATAGAATATTCTAGGCGCATTGAGCAAAGACGAAGAGCTTCAACTAGCAAAACATTCTTAATTTTTGGTATATAGCACGAAGATTATAATATAAATCATACCCAAGTCAAGATTTAAAAAAAGACAAATAAGAGTATCATTTTTCTGTTTAATAAATGTATATAAAAAAATCATCTAAATATTCCATGACACTTGTAAAACCATCATAATATATTTTCAGTTGTATAAAATTATTTTCCAGATCATTGCAGTTCTTCTCTATTCAGTATTACTCATGACCGTTATTGATAGTTTTAGTATCAGACCAATAGAATAATGAGTGATAGAGATTAAATCAACATTTACAGGAGACATCCTTTTTATAATACTTTTCTTTTCGGTCTTTCTACAGCAGATATTTGTTAGCGACAGTTTTCAATGAAATTGTATGCTTTTGTTCCTTTATCTCAACAAAAAACTACATTTTGTAAGAGAAGTATCACAAAATACAAACAGGTATAATGTCGTAAAAAAAAACAACGTGAATTACTTATGAAGCTAAAATACAATTATGAAGCAATGTTATTCCAACGGGAAAACTCTTTGAATGTTTTCTGAATCCATAATATGTTTAATAATGATAAAAGATCTTTAGCTTGATGAAACATCGCTAACCAAATGAAAATATAATGTAATCATAGTTCAGTCTGTTCGCACTCGGACTTTTTTTTGCAGCTTATTCTATTATTACCATATGGAAAAAGAAAATATTGATTAACAATGGTAGTTGTTTTCATGTTGCACAAGCATTAAAAACATCAATCATTTTTTTAAAATAATAATTCACCAAGAGAAAAGAAAACTTTTGTATATCGAGTCTATGGGACATGTTTTTTTTATTGGGCCCTAAATATTATTTTAATAAATTGTTCTGGTGACAAATATGAATATGCGTCACCAATCTGAACACGTTCTTTAAATAGTACCTCGACGAATAACTATAAAATATGATTCTTTGATCAATTTATTGTATGCCTTCAAATAAAATATTCAAAAAATTAAGACAAAAGTAAATTTACTCATTCTATATTTGTTCTCGTCATATTGATTCTCAATTCTTTTATCAGCATTAAAGAAAATCATGAATTTTATGAAAAAAAAAACTAAATACAACATGTATATTATGCTATATAAAAATAGATTATATTCCAGTCGACTAGAACATTTTTGAAATGTGCAAGTTACTCTTCTTTTTCTTGGTAACTAATTCCCATTATGTAACATGCAAAAGTTTTATTTTTATTTTTTTATAGGTATGCTTTGCTATAAGCCTGACATTAGCTCGTCAGGATAAAGATCGATCGCATTGGAAACGAAAGGATCTACCACGTTTGGATCATAAACCATTCAAAATAAATGAAAAATTTTCAAAATTTTGTTCAAATAATACACTAGCACAAATTTACCTAACGGACATACTTTCAGTTATCGATGTTCTTCAAGCAAATTCATCATACGATTCAATCTTAAAATTACAATCAGCTAATTTTATTGCATATCTCAAGAATACTGCCAACCAAGAATTATTACGTAATGATTGTGAAACTTTTATTAAAGGTCTGCAAACAGCAAAGAAAGCTGATAAAACAGCTCAACGCGTACAACAACATTTGGCAGCAACAATTCATAAAAAAATAAAACAAGTTGCACGCGAGGTTACCAATGGAAAAGGATTTCGTGATTTAGACAATTAAATTTGAAAATAAATTTCAAGTTTTTAATTAAATTAATAAAATAATCATGAACAATAAATTCTTTTTAATATTTTAATATTAACCTTTTATCCACTATGGTATCGCTATTTTTTTCAGAAAACAATGTAAAAAAATGCAGCACACAAGATATTAATAAAAACTTCTTATACATTGTCTATACAGAATTTCTTCAGTTACCAATTAGCAAAAATCTAATTTGTATCAGTGTTTTATCTCTAAGATATAATATTTACAAAAAAGATGACCAATCGCATAAAATATATTTCAACATTTTCACAGGAATTAGTTAAACAAGAAATTGTACGATATAAGTTGACAATTGAAGTTACCATAATGAGATAATATCATGAAAAAAGAATTTAGACATTCTCACCTAAACGCACTACTTGTTAATATTTATACATCGACATATAAATAGGTTGCCGTTATCTATGATATCAAGCCTTATTTGTTGTTAAATAAATGTTCAGCATAGGTGTGGATGTCGGAATCGGGCCAGAAGGGAATCAAATGGCAACCACACATCCAGTACTAAATTATCAATGCTATAGAATATCCATGTAGATTGAAAATAGTAAATGACAAAATTGTTGTTATTTTACAAAGGTTAGTAAAAATTATTTGTCGTATCTATGTCCTTTTTATTTTCTTACGAATACAATAAACTCTTTTGCTTTTTTTCGATGTATATTAATTTAACGCTTATTAACTTTATATTAATAAAATGAAGTTTACATTTTTTATGATGAAATTTTCTCAATAATTGTACGTGGATAAATGGTCACATCTTGAACAAGTCCTTCTGTGTAATATGGATCTTCTTGCATGAATTGGATCATTTCATTTTGATGTGTTGTTAAAGGCCAATAAAAACTCTTCGTATTTAATGATTCAGCAACCTTGAATTCAACATGGCCACCATTTTGTTTTGAATGTTGACGAAGATATGATAAATGAGCAGGACGAATTTCGTTTCGCTTCATTAAAAAATCATCATTATTGAAAAAATAGCGAAGAACAAGTACTTTACGTTTCGACTTGGGCATTTGAAAAAAGAAGAATATGTTGAAGAGAAATATTTACATATATAGATATATGTATGTACTTGACGAAAAGCAACTTTATTACTGTATAATTTGATAAAAGAACATAAGAAATCATCATAAATTCGTCAAAGTTTCTTACATGACTTGTTTGATCATAAAAACTCGAAAGCTTAATATCAGAATAGTTATATTGTTTCTCTCAATTTGCTTTGAAATAAACTTTGATATTTCATCATAACATAAATATTGTTAATTCTAATTTTACGCCTAGCAACGATATTATTACAGCTCAAATGTTAACAAGAAAAAATTCTCTGGACTTTTTTCTATATACATATTTATCTCAAAACTCTGCAACATCCTAGGATAAAATTACAGGTTCTATTGTGGTATAATTTGTTGCTATTGTAAACTTTCGTTTACAAACATAACATGCGTTTTCAATTTAATAAATAAGTTTTTCTGTTTCCACAAAAGTAAATTATTTTATTAGGTAACATAAAACTTAATGATCACAGTAGAACAAATTAGTTCTTTTTTGTAATTTCTAGTTGGAGGGTTCAATCTTGTGAAAGTAGCTTCAAAATCCTTCCGTATCATTAGTTTATTCAAACTATAATTCATATGGCTTAGCCCTTTTGAATTAATGAGTATGCTACTTAAAGAGATATAGTCACTTTATTTTATATTTTCTTGATAATATTGTTCAATTAAGAGTTATTTTTGAAATAGATATTAACAGCGAAGTGTACATAAGAAAAAAACTCATCAGTTATCATATAGATTTATTATTGTTTTCTATAGAGATTTCTAATATATTGATAAATCGAATTTTCTGAAAGAGTATGAGAACTATATGAATATAGATTTAATAATTTTGAGATTCTGCTTCAGTTTCTAATGTTATACGTCAAATGTAAGATTAATTAATGTATGTTATACGATCAATACAAGTCGGGTTGGGGTGTGGGTGTGGGTGTGAGTCTTCTTTTCACCTATCTCCATATACTCACACCCTGATTCACCCCGTGCTAAATCCGTTCATCACACGATAATTCATCGCATTATCATTATGGATATCTAATTGGTAGATGTTCGGGAGATGATCGTGCATTTTACGGATACACAACATTACGATAAATCTGTCACATTTTATTTTGTTCATCATAACTACTCAAAACAAGATTTTCGCTCAACATCAGATAAGCTTGCTCAACTTTCTTCAGTGCTTCATTAGCCAATGGTGCTCCACTGCATTCCAAGCGCTTTCTGACTCTTTCGAATTCCTTTTTCAATTCATCTTGATTATTCCACTTCTTATGCTCCACATTTGGCAATACTTGCGACAAATTTTCTTCACGTAAGACTCGCTTGACAAAAGCCAACTCTTCACTTGTATAAGTTTGGTTTGATTTCTGCGTTGTATATCGTGTCAATTGATTGACATCGATTCGTTTCACTGTTTGATTTCTTTTCCACACGTCGAATACACTAGAGAACCACCGATGTCGATTGAGCAAAGCTTTTCTGGAGATACTAGCTGATGGTAGTTCGACACAGGTTTGACACAACGATGAGAACCACATCCCAAGATCATACAGTTTTTCAGCCGGCGGAACAGTTTGGAGGTCTAGCAGCTCGATGGTCATGGTATTTTCCGACTTCATGCTTGATTCACATACTCCTTGTGAGTTCAAGCGAAACTCTTCGTAAGTACCAATGGTGATCGTTATCTGATTATCTGCACTGGTATATTTACTTGAACGGGTACATTTCATATATTTGACAGAATTTCGTAACGCCGGTGCAACATGGAGAATACCGTCTGTTTTGTTCATGTAGAGAACTTCATCGATGGATACTCCGTGAAGTACAGCAAGTACACTGGGATCCTCTTTGGATAAGGTTCGAATTTGTTGTAGCTGTATACGAAAATCAAACATGTCTGAGTAAGAGTCGTCAATCGAACGGAAAATGCTTGATGATTTATCACGAATAAAATCAAAGTTAATAGGAGGCACTGGTCGATAGACGATATCACGACAGTGAAGCTGTTCATCATAGCGAAAATGAAAGGTAGCACTTTGATCCTTTTTCATCAGAAACAGCTGAATATCGTAGGAGTAGGTGTTTACTGAGCTTCGAGAGAAACCATCTCTGATGACTGCGTTGAGAAGATTCTTTGGTGAGCTGACACCTTTGAATGTGTAGAATGATGTTCTGATATACTTATCTAGGATAAAATACAACTCAAATCTGTTTATTTTCTATCAATGTGAATAGAGAACGAACCTCGATTTCTAGCATCGACAAAATCTCTTAGTGTTAAAGGTTGCTGAGGCATTGTACCTGATTGTACTAAGTACATAATCCCCAATCGTATAAAAACTGCGATTGATGTATCTGCCGATGTTGTGACAGTAGAACATGTTTGATCGTAATCATTAACAAAACGTTGTCGGCTGATCATCGAATCGCCGCTAATTGTGTGTGTGAGCTGTGGTAGATAGAGTTGTTTGCTGAGATGAAGCGTATTGCTGGGTCCCGTATAGATAACAAATGAGAGAAAATCATTTTCATCTTGGCTATGTTCGAAGTAGATATAATATGCCTTTGATAAATTAACATCGTTTTTACTGATCTTGACTGATGGTTGTTCGGTTTGTTGCCGTTTGTTTCTCTTGATTCTCTTTATCTTCTGCTTCGTTGTATGAAAAATAGACGCATCTGAATAAGCATCAACAAGTTCACAATCTTGAAATGGCAACGAGTTGTCGTCATCTAGCAACATATTGAAAAAAAACAGAGTAACGTGTCTGTTTCGCTCTTTCCTACTGCTAAATTTTGCAATAAGAGAACCAAAAAAACATTTTTTTCATCTTTCCTTCCTACAGTAAATATAGGCATCAATGTGGAGAGGTGCTCTTAGCAACGCAATAACGTGTAGCAGGCACTTTAAAAAAGTTATTGTAAAGCATGGCGACATATATAATATGTCTATGAACAATACATAAAGTTGGTTTTTCTGGATAAAAGCTTCATTATTCCAATTTTTTATTGGTCAATCTAAAATATATTTGCCTGAAATACAGAAGGTAAGTGGGTGTGGGTGGGCGCGAGATGTGGTGGTGGGCATGTGTATGGGATACTGTTCAGTCGCACTCACACTCATACCCACACTCAAGTCCATTCTTTACATCAGCCAATACCCTTTATTCAATTCATCAGTCTTGCATAACCTTCAATAAACGGTTCTAACAGAATCAAACACAGAAATGTTCTTATTTCGTCACACATACTAAATCCTTTTAGAGTTCTTCAGTGACAAAAAGTCGTCAACTCGAGATTTATTAATCTACTCACAAAATCTTTTACTGTAGGGTTTTTGCTACTAATAAACTCGAAAATATTTCGCATTTGTAAGAAAATATAACTTTTCTATGGGTTATTGAGTTTAAAACGTTGTATTTTACCTGTTAGTAATTCACAAATATCAGCACTTCAGAACACAGAGTCGTTCGGCAACAAAAGAAGCGAATGTATTTGATGAAAAGCGCAGATAAAATGCAATTAAAATTGACCTTGTTTACCGATTAATGCGGTTGAAAATGGAATTAAATCGTATCTCATTCGAATTTACTAAACTATAATAACTGGATTATTATTTCCATGATGGTATTTTCTAATATAAAGCTGTTTCTACAGACGAATAAATTCAACATCTATCTATTCCATGGAGCTCATCACCAAATGTCTAGCATCTCTTATTAATAACTCAAAGTCTTCGTCAAATGACTGATATTTGGAATGATATTGTTAGGATCAGCTCACTAGAAAAATCAACTGCTCTAGGCTACTCACGTACTAAATCTATTCATTCACACATTTTTTTCTTGATCTTTCACACGTTATATGGCGCATCAAATATTTTTACTCAGATCGAAAATGTGGTGGTCTTGGCAAGAGAGTTAACTTCTTTCAACATCAATCATTGCAGTGACATGCGTACTTGGTGAAAAATATTTCGATAATCTCATTATGCAAATCTATTGTATGAAGTTATACGACGACAATGAAAAACAAGCGTTCGAAAATTGTAAAATGTAATTCAATGATCATTATCAAGATTATTAAGGACATGTGTTTTACGAAGTGAAAAATAGGAGTAGCTTTATTGTAGGTGTTTTAGTTTAAATCTTAAAGAGAATCAGCAACTGTTGATAAACGAAGTCAAAATTACAATAAAGGATCATTCGATTTATAAAAAGAAAAACATTTTTTGAACGAAGAAATCGCAAGAAGGAGACAGTAATGTTTTGATTGATATTTTTAGAGACAAAATCCGCAAAGGACTTCTCACTGAACTTCTTACATCAGAATGAATTTGCATCATTTTATCATCACTAAGTGCATTTTATATACTGGAAAACAGAAGCTAATCGAATGTTGTTTCTCACGACTCACTGAAATTATGTATACAGACATAGGTAACTATCAGCTGTTTTTCTGTATAATAGCAATTATCAAGATATCTGTAAAATGTGATGCCACACACACAATGTCTCTCACTCATTGTAAAGATGATGAAGTATTGCTATTTCTTCAAATACTTGGTTTCAACGATGACTCCAGTAAAGTGGTAGATCTGTTTTTTGGTGTGTCCTAGAGTCTAAACGATGACGATTCAAACAACAATAATAATAACCCTCATAATATTTTCAAGCAAAGCAATTAATATATTAAGTACCTCATAGTGCATAGAATGTTTGAATTTCAATGACCACTTCAACGAGATCATAATTCTACCATAAATTCGTTTAAATTTGAAGCAACACCGACGAAAAAAATGAACCGCATAGATTGATTCCACCGAAAAGGGAAGTAAGAAAGTAAATTGTTTGATATACCCAGTGAAATGGTGTGGCAGTTGAATACAGGGATATTTCAGCTTGTCAGTTCATTCGCTCATCAGCTATTATTATCATCAAAATATTTCTATTCTTGCAATTTTTGTGAACATTTAAATGGTATCGAGTCAGATGATGTTCCCGTTCGTCTGACTTGCATACTCTTTACACTCATACTCTCAAGCGTACGTATGCGTATCCAATTATGTTAATTATGTTATATCAAAATGTACGTGGTGATAGAACAATCAATCAATTGTTCTGATTATGCTTGGTTATTGCTATAACTTGAAAATGATGCAATCATTGAGCAAAACATCCAAAAATGAATAAAACTGAATTTAAAATGTACGTTATTAATTTTTTATTCAGCTATTGAATGTTCATTTGTTTTTTGTTTTTGGAAGTAAACAGTAAGCTCTTGAGCATAATAAAAGTTTAAAAGTAACACAAAAATTATCTCGATAAATATATTTGATAATTCCATATGCACCACATAGTAATAATCTCAAAGCATTAAGTTGAAAACAATTCAATTTTACAGTAACGAATGCAAAAATGAAAATCTTCTCGCAAAATTGTGAAACATCTTTGCATTTAGAATTTTTCAAAAAGACTTCATTTTTTTTTGTTATGTATATATAATTCATTGCATACTAATGTCTGCCACTGTTAGCAAGAAACGTAAATAACACAGAAAATGAAAATAGCACTATAAATAGAGAAACAACTAACGATGTGTAGAAAGAAAAGCTATATCGAATATAAAAGAAGTAATGTTGACAAACAGGACAATAATTGATGCGGAATATCAGAATCACTGGAGAGAGTGCACTCATTAGAAGATAGTAGAATTGATACTAAGTACGATGAATACATCTGAGTTAGGAGATAGTCGTCTCTATTTTTTTCATGAAAATTGCTTAGACAAAAAATATATATGCGTCAATAACAGTTAACGAGTTAATTTTCTTGATTGAATTTCTCAATTTATTTAAATTATGTATTAGAAAACTCCATACTCATGCACATAATATATTTCTAAAAATGCAACAAGCAACACATGATGAGTAAACCTATGATTATTTAGATATTGCGTGTTTCCAATATGAATAGATATTTGTCATATATCAAAAATAGAAGAGCATTTCACACCATTAATTTTAGGCTGTCTGTTTGCACTCATGATGAACCTGTCTCATGATTATCTCCGAAGATGAGTAATGCACGTATGTTGTCGTTTTCGAATTATTAGCCTACGTTTTAATTAATATAATGATAACAGTAACGAAAGTGTCATATATAAGTTAGTGTTTTTCGTCTAACATAATCATTTTCTTTGGTTTTCTTCTGCACACAAATCAATACTACAAGTAAGTTGTGAACAGAAACATAATTATTCATTTCGTTTTATCTTCACATTTAATGCAACAACTATAGACAACATGCTGCATATGAAGTTGACTTGCGCTGCTTGTCTGTTAGCTATTATCATCGTTGTCTGTATTATTACACCATCATATTGTCTCAAACGTGGAAGTTTCAAGCATGCCTTAACTGAAGTGCGAGGTAAGAAAACTACTTTCAATCTAAATAGAATCATAACCAAATGCTCCTTGTATCACATAGTCTGCAGTTTAACTAAACTAGCGACTCTTACTTGTATTCAAATAGAAAAATTGACTAGATTCACTAAAAGAACAATATTCCTTGGAAAGGATACGCATGGTTCGTACGATGAAGCAATAACTAAGGAGGTTTTTTTAGAAGTATCGTTGTAAATAGCTTCAATTAGAAACTGTTGTCCACTCACATAATAAAGTGAACTGATCGACTCATATGTTGATTTATGTAACTCATATTATAGAAACTTCACTTGTAAAGTAGAATTTTCATTAATCAAATTTCTGACACATATTTGACTTTGAAAGATTAACGACTATTTTTTCTGATTGACATTTTGTTCTATTACCATAATTGTACAGAGCAGGATCGTTCATTGATCACTTTTGTGATTTCTTGTTACTAGTTGAATTTCGTCACCACTTGAATTTTAATCTGAGCAATATTCACGTAATTTCTTACTAGATTATCTAATGAATATTGTTTCAGAATCACACAACAATCACCAGATTCGACTTGGAAAGGTTGCTATAGATGAAATCTACAATGAAAACGCAAATAACGTAGCAAATAGAACAGATACTAATCCTATACAATATCAGACTGGTGCTCGCGTATTAACTGGACCTACCAAAATCCATATTGTGGTGAGTATTATCCAGTGATCTGTTTATGATCTTTTTACTGCATTATTTTATGTATAGTATTATGGTAATTGGACTACAGCTCAGATGAATATTGTTAATACATTCATTGCAACGATTGGAAATACAGCATGGTTCAACATTGAAAAGAGTTACTACTATCAAGCTACATCCATAAGTTCCAAGGTATATACAACAGGTCCACTGACTCTTGGAAGCATAACGACAGATCATTACAGTTATGGAACTCAACTTTCTGATTCAAGTATACCAAATATAATTTATAATCATATCAGAAGTGGACAACTGCAAAATGACCCACACGGTATTTACTTGTTGCTCAGTGCTGCAGATGTGAAGGAAGGCTATACAAGTACTTCATCTTTCTGTACTACCTATTGTGGATATCATTCGGCATTCTCTATTGGAAGTACAACATACATATATGGATTTATAGGAAATCCACAAAATTGCATGAGTACTTGCAGTGTCTGGAACCGGGTTGTTTCACCTAATGGTGACACTGGCGTTGATGCTATGTTGAGTCCCATTGCACATGAAATAGTAGAAGCAATGTCTGATCCATTGTTGAATGCATGGTTAGATTCAAAAGGTGATGAAAATGCAGATAAGTGGTAAGTACAGAAGTAAAATACTGTCAATCAGATGTCAAATATCATTTTCTAGTACTTTTATTTTGGAAAAAATTTATTAAAAGAAAGTTTTCTTGTAACAAGTCTTTTCCTGTGTATTATTTAACAACAATCAAACATGTTGAAAGTTTAGTTAAGACAAGGAGTGAGTGTAAAGATTAGAGTTCGAAAGAACTGAATAGGTACATTTCCCTCGTTGTTTGGAATCAGTAGTGATTTAGTCCTCGTCATGAAAATTAATAAGTTTGTAAATAATAGTTAAATATCCATTGATGACTCATCGACATGTGATATTAATCGATAAACTAATTGATTCTTATAAGAACTAGTTTCAGTAACTGAACGGGAACTAATGTATCAAGTGGTTGTGGATCGGTGGATGGGTATAGTGGGTAGATAAATCCATCTATCGACACTCGTGTCTTGTGGTTATCAGACAGACACCCTTAGCGCTAGAACATCAGAGACGATTTCTTCGTCTCATGGGCAAGTGATCACTGTTTTGCTACGTCTGTTCTTGTGTCAAATTTGCTACGTCCGACTGAAATAGAATAGATATGGGTGTAAAAAAAGAAATGATGCTTTAATAATAGTACATTTGAGCATTTCTCAAGTGATCAGCATAGTATTCTCCATTCTTTGGTCTCAATAGATAGTGCTCAAATTCAGTTCATTTTTATAACTTTTTACGGTGATATGATCAGTGTTTCAGATATGACTAACTAAACAAGTTTGTGGATCCGAACTTTTTTTTTTATTATTTTTATGCTCTATCTATTATCTAGCAATGATGAAAAATAATCTCGAAATATTAGTCAACACAGAACATACGTACAGTTCAGTTTTCAGGCAGTCATGTATGGTAAAAAACCTTTGGAATATTGCAGATAGTAAAGGAAAATTTTTCCTTAAATGGCATTGAAATTTATCAAAAATAGCAGCCACACATTTACCATGCGTTGAGATCTATCACGTGATGTAAGGTGTAAGATGCTAAGTCAAATAACAGTCAATCTATCAGTTAGCTGTTTAATGCGTCCGCATCTTTTTCTTCCGATCCATTTCAAATATTCTCATTTTGTTATTGATTTTGAGAAGCTACCATATGTTAGACTTTGCGATATGCTCAGTCTGAGAACTGTCAACTAAATGAATTCTGATAGACATTTGTATTCAGGCTAGTTGTTTCTTCATTCAAATGGTTCGTGTATATATATATGAATCAAAGGAAAACAACCTCTTGATCGTTATAATTACAGAGGAAAGGAACGTCTGCAGAAATACTATTTGATTCGGTGACAATTTTTACTAAATGAAAATTGAATATAGGCGTGTGTTCTTCTTGACGAGTTTATTTTTTCACCAATAAATAAATATTTTCATCGTAATATTTGAAACATGTTGCAATCCTGATTGGCTAGATCATATCCAAAATATTGATATGATAATAATCTATTTGATTTTTTAATTTTAGTGCCTGGACGTATGGAACTACTTATCGGCTTGGAAACGGTGCTTACTACAATATTGCTGCTAATGGTAAATATTATCTCATTCAACAAAACTGGAATGCAAATCGTCAGACATGTGCAATGTCTGTCTAAATCATTTTCTCTTATTCATCTCGACATAGAAAATTGAGTCTTTTCAAATTAATCTGGCCATTATACGTCTAATCTAGTGCATTAAAAACCAAGAAATAGGATTAATCATATTACTCTTAATTTTCTTTTATTATTATATCTTTATAATGGTTTCTTTATATTAAAGAATCCATATGCAACAGATCATGAATGATTGTGCTGAAAAAAATCGAATAATTTAAAAAAATAAATAAATAAAAGAAGTCAAATATCGTTTCTTTGCAATTAGATACATCTGTCTTACTGAACTCATAGAATGTATATCTTATCAATACAATCATTCAAACCAATTAACACATAGCTTTACGATAGACGAAAAATGTGTGATTATGTTAATAAGAATTTAATTTATATATTATATCCATTTTACAAATAGTATAATTTTTTTTCCACTTCATTTTTATTTACTTAAAAAAAATGGTTGCAATACCAAAAAGCAAAAATCAAGTTTTAAATTTCATAAGATTTTACGAAGAAAAACAAGGATTCTACACATAATTTGATACTTTTGAATAACATGATTTACCAATTGAAAATAAACAATAATATATACCAAAGAAGAAGCAACGATAGTAACTATCTTGCTATTTGATACATTTTGATAAAAAGAATGAAAAATCCTCTGATTTAAAAAAAATTGTTATTCTTACTGCTCTTTTTTTTCGCTGTTAAGAAGAAATCGAGAAAAATAAAATGGGCATCACCAGTGTTTTATGGGCACAGTAATTAATAACAAAACAATTAGCATTTATTTCATTTACTTGACTTAAAATGATAGAAAAATACATTATATGTGTGCATTCAATCTTTTCATCGAGAAGGAATGAAAACATTAAGAATTTAAGAATCCACAGTTTCAACTTACTGGTCATCGACGTCATTCTTAAACTAGCTTTCAATAGCATGCTAACTACACTCGTCTTGATGTTTATCGAAAGCCTAATACATCAATACGGTTTCTCATATATAATGTTCAAATTGATAGTATTCTTTTGGAGACAATAAATGTTTTTACTTTATTATACTTTTCGTTGAAGATTATAGCTAAAAGTACAAAAGATGCATAGTGTACAGAGCTGTTAGATCACTATTTCAGTTGATGTCGCTGTCAGTATCTCAGTGTGTATACTAATACTACTCATTTTAATGAATATTCAAACTCACCAGAAAATATGAATTCTTTTATGGAACAATATTATTTAAAACTCGTTTCTCTGTAATACAAAATGTGTTTATTAAATCAGTACTTTGTCGTATAAAACTCAATGTGTGAATAAGTAGAAAAAGCTTTTTCTCCTTATCAATATTAAATATTTCTTTTGATCACGTGGTCATATGACTATTTGCTTTCTGCGTATATTTATACTCAGAACACATAGCGGTTCTTTTTTTCTTTTTTCATTCTGCACAAGCAAGAATGGAAAGAAAAAGAAATGTTTGCTATGGTGTAATTAAATCATATTTGTTATTTTGATTCCATAAATCGATTGCATTGAAGTAAAAGAAAAATAAATAATAATTTATCATGTTTTCATCGATTTTTCACGAAAATATTGATTTTGATTCAAATGAAAAAGATATTGAATCAATTGTATTAAATTTTGTATCGAATTCATTAAAACAAAATTGGATAAAATCAAATTCATCATTAACTATTAAAAAACTTACTGATGGTCTTTCAAATATACTTTTTGCTGTATATTCATGTGAAAATAATGGTATTATTGTAAAAATTTATGGACAAAATTCTGATTTAATTGTTGATCGTCAAGCTGAAATTCGATATATGATTTATTTAGCTCAATTTCATATATCTCCTTCGATTATATTAACATTTAATAATGGATTTATTTATCAATATTTACCTGGAAATCCTATCTCAAATGGTGATGAACAAAAAGCGTAAGTTAAGTTTTGTCGAACTCATGTATATTTTCGAAGAATATAGTGAGTGAGTTTTCAATCGAAGCTTTGTAGCTTTTCAACATCTCCTCCTCCTCATATTATATACCTTAGCAATTGGAGCTAAAGGTCATAGAGTACATTTTCATATAAACTACAGATATCAATCAATCAACTTAATACTGCCATTATTTGTAATGATGCACACAAAACTAAGAGGTTTTTCATAATGAATAATATTAATCAAAATTTTAAAAGCAAAGATGAGAAACGAACAAAGAAAAAAAGTGGAGAATTAAAGTACAAAGATGTGCATTACTAATAATGAGACGGTGTTTTTCTCTTATGTCGTGTTTAGTGCGTCAGTATCTATTTATAACTATTTCAATCCGTTAGTTATCTCAGAAAAAAAAGAAAATTCTACTTTTCAGCCACGAATTGTGGTTGCGCTAACGATTTTTTTATTTATTTTAATTGTATTTAAAACATATATAGAATTGTTTTTTTTCCTCGTATTAGATTATTAATTGCTCGAAAATTAGCTGAATTTCATTCAATACCATTAGTAGATAAAAAAGCAAAAGGTCAATTAGTAGAAAAATTACGACATTATATTAATTTATTAAATGGTACTAATAATGAATTATATAAACGAATAAAACTTTCATCAAGTTCATATTTAAATGATATACCATGGTTAAAAATAGCTGATGATATTAATAAAATTGAAGAAATAATTAATAATAAAAATTCTTCATGGTCAAATCTATCAATTGTTCTTTGTCATAATGATACTCAATGTTTAAATTTTTTATATGATGAAAAACAAAATAATAAAATATCATTAATTGATTTTGAACATTGTGCAAGAAATTATTGGTTATATGATATAATTAAT
This sequence comes from Rotaria sp. Silwood1, assembly GCA_905250075.1. Lineage (NCBI taxonomy): Eukaryota > Metazoa > Rotifera > Eurotatoria > Philodinida > Philodinidae > Rotaria > Rotaria sp. Silwood1. The sequence continues at coordinate 69,013 of CAJNOP010000650.1, read as the reverse complement.
CATTTTATTGAATATGCTGGTTGTGATAATGAAGAACCTGATTATGATAATACATATCCAAAACGTCATAAACAAAAACAATGGTTAGAAATATATTTATCAAATGCTTCATTTTTAAATAATAAATATGAAAAACAAATGACTATTGATGAATTATGTGATTTAGGTGATTGTTTACGTGCACCTATACATCTTTATTGGTCATTATGGGCTTTTTTAGAAGCTTTACTTAATCCACAATCAATGAAAAACTTTGATTATATTAAATATGGAAAATGTCGTTTGAAACAATATGAAAAATATAAACAAGATTTTTTTTCTTAAGTATTAAAAAATAAAAATGTTTTTGTAATGTTGATAAAAATTATTTGTTTATTGGTATTGTTTCTAAGATAGCGAATAAATTTTTCTTTTCATTCAATTAAAATAATACAGAAATTTATAATCATAATGAATACATGAAAATTATTGGATCAAACTAGATTAAAAACCATTTGTTTATTCTTTTGACTGAATATAATTAAATCTTTTGGTAGTATTTGGAAACATAGGGCTGGGGTTAACGTGCACTATTCCCTTTCTATGGAGATTTATGAATGTGATGATCATGAGATTAATAGACTAATTTTCAATTCAACGATTTCTGAATAAGAAAATTACTAGAGTTTATTTTCTAAACAGTTAAATTTATTAATTGTACTTATATTTCAACTTACCCATGTCACATTATATGAATATTAGAGAGAAATTTGTCATCGCATGATAACAGCCTCAGTCACATTCCCATCTTCTTACTTCAAGAAACTTTTTTGCCTATAGATACTTCATAGTTTCTCCAGACTCTGAAGGAAAGGATCGCAAGTGTTAGCAATACTTGTCCTTTTGAATTTTGATCTAAAACCTTTCACATACAGACAATTCAACTGTTGACCTGTTACCTATCTAATCATGGTAGAATATACTTTAAATCAATTACAAATTCACCTCTTTTTCCTTAAGAAAACTTGACAATTATGATTTGATTGTTCAATTTAATTCTCTGAAATCTATAATCATTTAATCTCAAGTTTCGGTTGAAATTTGGGTTTTTGTTTTCAGTTTTGATATGGCTTGCTCTTTTTTTATGTTTTGTATGCAATAAATGACAATTTTTACGTGTTAAGGTTATGGTCATACCAAGACCACAGTGTGTCAGAATTAACTCAATATCAGAAGACGACAGTTATTAAGAAGTAGAAATAACAACTCGTTTTGTACACTTGTAACACTAGTCTTATTTTGATTTTTTTTTTAATATTACAGTTGCGTATTTCTTCTATTTTTCTTGTTTGAATATTTATTTATACTTAGTAGTTGTCGTTTGCCAATAGCAATTTAGTTTATTACTCGTATTTGCGTAGTCATAAAAGAAATAGACCTTGATTTACAAACTGAATGTTCCATAACGATGATGTTGAGCATAAAAACTATCAAGTGAAATAACTAGCAAACGAAATCTAATTATTCATAGATGCTGAGACTGCTTATCAATGATGATCCTTTGCAAAGAAAACTATACATCTTATCAAGCATGTAAAGCATTATTGAGAAGTTGTTGACCAAAGAACGATAAAGATAATGATAGTCATATTAATATAGAAGAAGTTAATAACATTGAATAACTTTCATTTAACACAAATGTCGACAGCAGCACTTCTGAACTTGATAGGCACTAGAGATGTTATTTAGCTGTATAAATTCCTTGTCATTTATGTCGAATATCTAAATTTGAAATACTATTATCTATCATGTTTTCTAGTAAACATCAAAGTATGATGTTAACATAATAAAAACTTGTTTGAAAAGAAATGATTAAACAAATCACTTCTCAACCTTGAATTTGAGATCATTTTTGGATTCACTGTCAGATTGTAAATTTATTATGTGTTGGAAAACTTATTTTCTTAGATTTACGACTGAATGCAGTCATACTTCTTAAGTCAAGAATATGAAAGCATTAGAGAACAAGTCTAGATAAATCATGTTCTCGTTTGAAAAATAACCACAGTACAGCTTTTTATATGCATGTGGTACGTCCGTTTAGAATTGAATTGAGTTTGGAATATTGTTCTATAATGATGTAAAAGAATATATCATTAATGTATCAACAAAAAAACCTTGTTTATTGTTAAACATCTGCAATTCAAAGGTAATTGCCGAATTCTCAGTCCATGGTTCTTCTCTCAGAAATACTGTAGGGAGTTCATTCTATGTCTGGTCAAAAAGCAAAGAGTGACATTTAAAAATCATTGAACAAAAATGTTATTAGACTAATGTTGAGTAGGAGAGAAGTGCAGCACGTCATTCGACAAAAGTGTTGCAACTTCTGTTCTCTTCAAACGTATCTCTTGCATAAAACTTTTCTTTTTCTCTATAAAAGATCACGTTTTAAGTTATAACATTATAGAAACAAGAAAAGTTGCTATCACTCTTTTCAAGTAAGGTATCATAAATTATTGTGTGTTCTATTTTGAGATTAGAGCTTTACAAGTTCTTCATTAATTTGGCAAAATAGGTCATCTGCATTATGAAATACTTTCAAAATACTATGTAACTCAATTTTCCTTCTGTCTATACTGCATAATGGATTTTTCTATATGTCGTATTTTTCTCATACAAAATAGTGGTTTCTATCAAGACTAAAACACGTATAAAACATTTGATTTATTGTTGAAGAATTACTGAGAAACGTTCTTGAGTATGAAAATCGATAAAGTCTCTTTGGTTTCTTGAGAAAAGTTTTTCTTCAGACTTTAGAAAAAAGTATGGTGTAAGAGCTCTTTTGACATAGTTTGATATTGAATTGTTTTTTCTTACTCATAATTAATATGAAAAATTCTCTGCTCTATGTTGTTGAAGTTCAGACTTCGCTTCTGTAATCAATAGTTTTCATCGTTGCTTTTTTCATATCTAAAAATAGTTTTTTCTTTTAAGATTTAGGTCATTTATTGACTATATGAAATTCGAATGTGTTCAACTCTGTGACACAAAATAATTGAATATCAACATGAAACTTTCTCAAAAAATTGCACACTATCGAGCTTCACACGGTGTGGACATAGCAACTTTCGGAACAGCAGGAACTCATAGCTAACTTATAATATTGTTTCTTAAAATACCCGATTGTCCTGTATGAAGGAGCTAGTATATTGACAAGATTTGAAAATTGCTCAACGACGCTATTAAAAATTTTTATGCATTAATAACCAGCAGAGCATCCATGATGAATTGATATAAATAACTTGTTCATAAATGGAAAAGTATCTTTTTTTGCTTCTAAATCTCTCTAGGGGGTTCAAAGATATAAGAAAAAATTTAATTTTGAATTGAACATGAGACGTTCATGGATGCGTATAGAATGTCATGCATTGAGCAAAGCTAATTACTCGGAATACAAATTTGAAAATAAAATAATTAAAATAACAAAAAATTTTCCTGCAACCATATTTCCGTACTTCCTACACCTTGCTCCAATAATCTGGAGACCAAACAGCATTTCCTGTTTGTAACGGAATTATGTATAACAGTTCATCAGGGATGCTCTGCTGATTATCAATACATAAAAATTTTTAATCGGGTCGTTAAGCATTTTTCAAATCTCGTCAATATACTGGCTTCTTCAAAAAGGACAATTGACTATTTTAAAAGACAATACTGTGAGTTGGCATAGGAGTCTCTTCTGCTCCGAAAGTTACTTTGGTTACAGTATGTAAAACTCAGTAGTATGCAATATTTGAGAAATTTTCATCTTGATATTCAATTATTCTGTGTCATAGAGTTGAACACATTGAAATGTCACGTCCGAGATCTAAAAAAAAAGGATCATTTTTAAGTATAAAAAAGTAACGATGAAAGCTATTAATTATAAAAAATTCAGGAGCATCTATAACTATATTAAATTGAGTTTAAAACCAAGATTTGTATAAATTTATCTTAGAGACCAGAATATCTTTGAATACTATGTACGCTCCTCAAGAAATGTAACCAATGTATGGACATATATATCTATATAGAATTCTGGTTCAAGATAGGTCACGAAATCCAGCGAAGTCCTGCAGTAATTACTTTTGCGTGGTAAAATATAATTTAACTGTATTTTGCAGTTTACTTGATAACAGAGATGTGTTTAGATTGTTATTCTATATAAAAACAATAATAAGTTGGCTATATTTATTTTGTTCAATAGAATTTATATTTCGACAATATCCTTTTTCATTTCTGGCGCATGAAGATATTGAATAAGTAGTTATTAGATGTATTTTTTTCATCTCGGAGACATGATGACATTGAATAATTAATGAAAGTTTTTGAAAAAAAATTTTTATAATGCATTTATCCACACGAGTAATGCGTTGATGCAGACGATTTTAAAAAAAAAGGTAGTGCATAGCAACTCATTTATGTCTCATAATAATGATATTAGAGCATAATGTGTGATTGTAAGTCCTTATGAAATTGAAAGTGAAGTTTTATGAGGGCTAATCGTTTTTAATAAGTTTTGCATAAGACGTTTTTGATAACATACCAATTAACTTTTTATTTGTATTGGTTTTGGTGTTCATATTGATGTAATGAAAAATAGAAACAAAAGAGATGACAAACTATCTTATCAAATAAAAAAGCGGCTACAATCAACTTCAACTAATGAAAATATACAGAGAACCCTAGAATAGCTAAAAAGAAAAAGAAACGCTCGATCTCTATTTCTAATTAACACTAGATGACATTGAGCATCTAGGAAAACTAAAATGTTTACACTATAAGAATCATTTGTTTTTTCTTATCAGTAAAAGAAAAAAATCTGAGAAAAAAAAAGGTAAATAAGAATGTCGGTTTAGCATTAGTATTGCATTATTTATAGTGCAAATTTTCATATTTTTGTATTAGAATTAATAAGTTAACTTAATGCTCTTGTGTCAGAATTAAGATATTAATTTAATACTATGGCATTAGCATTAGGCTAATACTTTTCTAATACTAATACTAATGTATTAAATTAATATTTTAATTCCAATACGAGCGCATTAAGTTAACTTTATAGTCTTAATACGAATGCTAGACCGACACTCATAAACATAAATTTTTTACTTATTGTGTTTAATGTGACTTGATTGTATAAACGTTTATCTAGATCAGTTAGTGGTTTTAATTAATTCACATATTCTAAATTCAGCTCAATTCTCATGTCAACTGTAACATCAATTAATGATTGTGACTACTTAGTTTCTCTAGGTTTTAGTCTACGGTTCAATATTCATCTATACGCCGCATGTAGTCAAGACGACGAAGCTATTAATGATAATAACGACAAGAGTTATTGAATAAGCATAAGAATCCATATTTCGTCACTACAATTTTTTTCTTCATAGTTTTAAATGAAATTTATTATAAAATGTATAAATACAAGGTTAGAAATTCTAAGAAATCAATAAAATTGATAAAATAGTTGCAATAGCCGTTTGGTTATCCAGTAAAACCGACAGAAAATCTTAGTATTACATAGACGCCCCATAATTTCAATCATTACGCACCAATGATTATTGTCGATTAAAATTAATTCATAATAACACAAATCCAGTGTGTTCTTAATCAACACAGTAGAAAAATGAAAAATGAAAATAGCAAAAGAACAGAGGGCGTACCGGTAAAGAAAAAGACCGTTCATTTCATCCAGACGTTACGCTGAATTGCATTATGATGCTATGATCTCCATTGATGAGTGTATCCGCACATCGACACCAGTAATCTACTGGAGGATGTGTTTGTAAGAGAATGCTTGATACTCTTTGTTACTAAAAAGTGAACGAATACTCATGTCGTTTCTACTGGATTGTATTTGATAATTAGACTTTTATATTTGAAAATAATCCTTTAGGATAATATAATAGTTAAGTATTGAGAAAAAAATCTACTCTGCATTTTCCACAATAAAAAATACTGTAGTCTTTGCAGAGAAATTGTTAAGAATACATGTAATGCGATAAGATAGTTCTTTTTATTTATTGACGTAGAAGTCATTTTTTTAAGGGTTTTTCTTGTTGCTTTCAATCTATACGGAATGCTTGATCCGTTAACATCCTCAGCTTTTCTCATTGAGAAATTCCTAGATATTTATCAACATTCTTACGAAACGAAAATCTAGACAGTAATTTTTCATCACTTTAAAAATTGTGAAAATAAGCATGAAAGATTCTCTTTTCATAAATGGTTGAAATAATCTGATTACTACCGCTGCAGTAGATAAATCAGTCTCTTTCAAAATGTCTGTATTTCACGCACTTTTGATCTACAATAGTGAAAAATCATGATTTTTTGTTTTTCTAAAGATATCATAATCATTTTATCTTATTGAGAAATACTCGTAAGTGGAGTTTTCTAATACATAAATAAATTTCAAAAAGAGTCTCATTTGTTTTTATTGAAAGCATCAATGACGTTCATATAATATAGTATTTTAAAATATGTTGAATCATTGAAAAGGAAAACATGCTCGACAATAGTATTCTCATTTTGTCGAATAAATATTAACTATGAGCTATAGTTATAAATATAGTTTACTGGTTTTTTTTTTCTTAAGTATTATTTTTGTATATAAATCGATTGAATTACAGTTTATACTTGTTTAACATCATCAATGCTCACGTTCAATTTAGATTGGTCGAATTTTTGGCCAACTTACTCGTTCGACGTCTCTCTCTTTTCTTAAAACTTTACTTTAACATGATCGTATATCCTCGATTTTCATGATTTAATTGCTGATTTAACTATAACTCAAGTAAGCCAAGTTTCATACGAATTTATCATATGTACATAAATGTAAATTATAAAAATTCTGTCGGTACATTTATAGTCGCACTTCAGATTGCTTATTTAGTTTTCAAAACCTCATCTACCAATATCTTTATTTTTATTTCAAAGGATAATCCTACACTTGAGAGAAGCTGATACAGTGTCTCAGACTTCAACATATATTCTTTCCAAAGTTTGTTCTTTGTGAAAGTATGTTTTACTTAGAAGAATTCTGGTGAGTATTAGATAAAAAGGACATTTCTTCTGACTGTACCGCATTAAAAATAAATTTATTTTAACCACTTCAAATTTTTTCGTCAAATAATTGAATTGAATAGAATTTTTTGGAAGTTGTCACTTGTGCACAAGTGCATTTGTTAGATTTTCAAAGCATTCCCTTATATACAATTACTAAATTTATTATTTTCTCTATTGATTAGGTATCAAAATGTCATTAAACTCATCTGATGCAAATCTCATTCTAAACTTGAATTTGATCTCAGCTCATATCAATCGTTATTTATCGATTATCATTCTTCTTTTTGGTACTGTAGGTAATATTTTCAATTGTCTTGTTTTATCTCAAAAATCTCTTCGTAAAAATCCATGTTCCTGGCTTTTTCTTGTATCATCAATTATCAGTTTGATTACTCTCATTTCTGGTGTTGCCGTTCGTTTAATGGCTGGTTGGTCAGCAGATTTAACAGACACAGTTCCATGGCTCTGTAAATTTCGAATCTTTGTTCTATTTGTTTCGAGAACGATTGCTTCGTGGCTGATCATGTTGGCAACGCTTGACAGATGGTTGGCATCATGTATTGATGCCAATCGTCGTTACATGAGTACATTGAAGAATGCTCAACGTGGCACACTTCTCATTGTGTTTCTATCAAGCCTTGTCTATGCACAAATATTCTATTGTTATGAAGCCAATCTCAGCAATGCTCCATTGAAATGTTATGGAAAAACAATATGGTGCCGTCTATTAATTGATTTCACATTTACTGTAGTTAGCATTCTCATTCCTTCTTTGCTTATGTTTATTTTTGGTTTGATGACCATTTTAAATATACGTCATAGTGCTCAACGTCGTATACAACCTATGAGTATTTCATTAATGGTGCAAGAAATGACAATAAATGGACAACAACAACGTTGGAAAAAAACTGATAAACATTTGCTTTATATGCTACTGATTCAAGTTATTCTTCTCACATTGTTTTCATTACCACAGGCGATCCAAAACATCTACGCAAACAGTACGAGAAATGAATCAAGAACACCATTACAGAGCGCCATTAACAATTTTGTTTTTAACTTGTTTCTTTTACTTACCTATGTAACTAATGGAATGCCGTTCTATATTTACACATTAGCTGGTGGAACCATATTTCGAAAAACACTTTTAGATGTTTTACGTAGAGCAACTCGAAAGATCATATGTTGATAAAGATAAAAGAGTTGATTTAATAAATGTGTTTCATACGAAAATGTGTGATTCAAGCAAAGTAATAAAAAAAAAAGATCTCGAATGCTGACAACGACATATATATATATATATGCACAGTGAGAAAATATGGGCACGAGGGTGCGTCTGATGTTTGATGTATATTGGGTATGAAGGTCAGTGTCTTCTTATCATTCTTAATTTCTCATCTTCACATTCACATAGTCAATCGCGCTACGTTATGTAATTTCTTTGGGATGGTTAGAATTGTTAAGAGAACTATGAGCAGTTTTTTTTTTGTAATTTTCTTCTTTCTAGCTGCAGTTTCGATGAGTTCAGAGCACATCGGAAGACAAATATAACTGCCTCCAACTTTTCTCTCTCCCTTCGTCACAAAAGAAAAGAAATAATATTACAAGAAAACTACTAGAGTTGCTTATCTATGCTACTGTTATTTTTCTAGTTTTTGATTGTGATCGAAAAGTGTTGCAGTTGCAACTGCATAGCATACCTTTTTTCAAGAAGTGAAAATCCTGTTTTAGCGTCTGATGTTTCACAAGAAATTCCGAATTCTCGCTTGAGGCACTGAGGACCCACTTTTCATCCTGACTACATAGTGTACTGTCGGTTTTTTTATACGTAATCAATTTTATTACTGTTTGCGATCCCTCTCTTTCGTGCACGAATAATTGTTGGAGATAAACATAATTTCCTAAACCGATTCCGGTGATCATCCATTTTCTATTTCGACTCTTATAGCTCGGTTTGATTGAACTCAGATTTTATCTATACATATCTCTACTTTTTGAGATCTGTCCCATGGACAAACTCTCGAACTGATCTCGAATCTAATACCTAGTGAAAAATATTTGCTTCAAAAAACGGGAAAGAACGCGTTTCGTAAAATTAAAAGCCCTTTTTTTAAGAAAAGAAGACGTTCCAACAAAAGTGGAAAGCGTTCCAAAATGGAACCATTAAGAAAACATTCCATGTTTTTTGGAATGCATTCTTAACTGTTCCAACTTTTTTGGAACGTTTTCTTTTCTCAAAAAAGCTAGCTTTTTTTTTGGAACGCATGCTTGGTCGTTACTGACTGAATTTAGATTCACTATAAGAGTTCTCGAAGAGAAGTTCAGATATATTTTTTGAAAGATCGATTCCAGTGCAACTCGACGAGCTCTATCCAATGGCATGCTCTAATTTTTCGTAGCTGAAACTGTTATTAAAAAAAAAATTTGGAATCAGAACTGCCAGTTGTAAAGTATAACGAATTGAAAGTTCCACCATTTTTGGCATCAGTTTCAGGGTGTCGTACTTCAGAGCTGTCATTTTTGAATCAAAAGTGACGTTAAATTTTGATGAAAGCGTCCATCAGTCAAAAGAATCCATTCTCAGGTGTTTCTCAAGAGAATGTTAAAAATACGGTCTCATTTCGATGGAATCCTATCTTGACTGTTTCGAAATAGAATGGGCAGAGACACGTTCTATTGGCTCATGTAACAGTTCAGGACGCTTTCTATCCAGATAGAGAACGATTTTTGAACTGAGAAGAAAACATCCCGTACTAGTGTGGAACAGTAAAGAATGAGTTCCTCTAGACTCAGAACTTTTCTTTTTGTTTGTGAAAACGTTCGCTAAGCTGCAGAACACATTTTTCATGTAAAAGACAAGTCTCTACATTTTTCTGAGTGCGTTCTCTTCCGTTATTTTTAGAAATATTTTTCACTAGGTAGTCTGATCTCAATATCTACTGTTATGGATCAAATTCTCAGTATTTTGTGGTCTTGAATATTGTCACACACTTCATTATTTCAAAACTATGTATAGGTTTGATAGGGTCTGTGTGAGCATGAGAAAACAATAAATACATCTGCGCCCATATTTACACTTTCGATTTCGTGATTGATAGCTCTTTAGATTGAGCAAAGCATTTTCTCTCAAACATACATTAGTTTATTGATTTTAAGATCAGGTTTACAAATATTACTTAGGATGTGAGTGTAGGTATAGGTGTAATTGTTGTCTTTCCATGCACACTCGCACCATAATTGGCTGGAAATCCAGCAGCGAAAAATACCATTTGATGAGACCTGAATAGAGAAAATATCTAATTAGTTATACTACCCGAAGTAAAAAACCTGATGCAACTTTTGTACTAATCCAAGCCTAATCTTACGGCATTTATAAGTAATTCTAAAATTTAATTCAAGGAGGTGTTCGACGCCGACAGATCAAGTTCTGGAATCGGTTTCTAGAAATGGTGTAACAGATTACTGGCTCAAGTTTCTTTGTTGCAAGAAAAAATAAGTCGCTCAAACTTTCTAGAAAAATCCCTTCTTTCTCAAAAATACTTTGTTTAGTCAGCAAAGCTTTTCATCGCAGCCTCATTGCAATTGAAATGGGAACTCATATAAATTATTTAGCTTCATTTAACTAATACTAAGTACATAAAGCGAGAAATCTCTCGCAGACTATAGTTGTTTCCGAAGGAAATCGATGCAATAAAGAACTCTCTTATTTATTTCTTGCTTTCGTACAGATTACAGATTCAGACTCTTCGACTTCCGAAATTCTTCAACAAATGTCATTAACCCTCACAAATATGTATACATGTGACTTGACATGTGCTAGTAAACATACAAGCAAGCAAGCAAACATACAAACTGATTTTTATTTCATATAATCTTTCCTCCATTGAAGAGAATGTTGTCTTTTTTTTCACAGCGCACATTTTCTTTGTTCGACACGTCATATATCGTATTTATATCTAGTCATTATTCTTTCTCTTTCTTATTGTCTACGCTCGACCGATTCTCCTTTCAAAAAAAATTATATCGGTGGCTTAATAAATGTGATGCACAAAGACACATGCTATCAGGTAACAAAAACGTTTTTTTTTTGACTGTTTGCATTAAAAAAAAAGCTTTTTCATCAATTGCTAACACTCGATTAAAAATCGATTATAATCATGCAAATAAAATCAACCGATTTTGTATTGTTTTTTTTTGTGATTATTTCTGCTTAAATTATTAATTTTCATCTTAAGATTATAACTGATTTTTAATCAATTATGTAACTACTATAGAGGAATTTTTTTACATGGTTACTCATCACTTTGTGACCATTCTATAGATATACCAAGGAAGAAACTACATAAAAACCTTCAGTAAAATCAGGTCCAAGTAGCACACATTTTATGAGATAAACCTTTGTTCTCAAATATCCCATGTAGAAAAAAACGATGAAAACTCTGATTTTAATCCAATTTTATTGAGATTTTCTGATTTTCATCGATTTCAATTACTACGACTATAAAACACGTATCTCTCTAGTGTTAATTTAGAAACTCCACCTTTCAATTCTTTTTCCTAACTTCTCACGTCGACAAATGATAAGTGTAGCACTAGTTCTATCTTTGATGCACTTCCACATACGTCATCAATTCATACTTACTCGTGCAATCCGAAACGCTGATAAATCAGATTAAAATCTCATTAAAATGGATTGAATTCAGGAAACTTGATTAAAGTTGTGTCATTTTAATCGATTTTTAATCAGTAAGAATTGGATTAAAATTAGATTTTTTGTCGTTTATTCTCACATGGGACATAATCAAGTGGTGGCCCTACATGGGTCATTAACGATTCATAGACTGGAACGCAAAATGCCACTTTAGAATGATATGCAGTTTTCTTCTAGCGAACAAAAGTTTATAATATTGTCGTGGTATATCCTTATTTTCATCGTATTTCATGATCAAAATATTATATACAAGATCGAAAATCATATCGATCGATGTAGAATTTGACGGGCTACAAATTGCTTGAAAATTTTTCTTTAGAGAAACTTTTCTCCATTGGAAAAGAAATTCAAATACCAAAGTAGAAGAAAAATTTACATCTGAATTTATCAAATTTGCCCGGATAGTGTCGATATTCTTTTTAACCGACTAAAGGAGTTGGTTAAAAGAACTGAACACAATAGATACTTTTCTCATAAAATAGTACTATACTTGGGTTCTTTTTTTTTGGATTATGATGCTTTAAGTGTGGATTATGTTGAATACTCTTGAAATACCACGTCTAAATCACTGATTAGAAATGTCAAAATGCGTGGATTTTTTAGAGCGAAATTTTCGCTTTTGTATGAGACACCACTCGAATTTTGAGGATTCACAATAAGATCGACTCATCAGTTTCATTTGGATTATCGCTTTTATGTGATGTAGCGCACAGTAGTGTAATAAAAGGCACGATTCAATGTTACTATAAATTGTCAAAATTCAAGCGATGTCTCATTCGAAAGCGAAAATTTTGCTCTAAAAAATTCATACATTTTGATATTTCTAATCACTGATTCAGGCTTAGTATTTTGAGCGTATTCGAAAAAACCCACACCTAAAACATTATAATCCAAAAAAATGAATCTAAGTATAATCCTATTTTAGGAGAAAACTATCTGTTGTGTTCAGTTATTCGTCTATAACAAAGGGCATCGGCACTTGTCAGAATAGGTTTGGGAAATTCAAATTTTAATTTCTCTGCGACTTTGGTATTTTAACGTCTTTTCCAACTAAGGAAGCTTTCTTTCAAGAAAACTTTTCGAGCAGATTGTAGTATCTAAAACTCTATATCGACTGACATGATTTTTGATCGTGTGCACTATGTTTTAACCATGAAAAACGATGAAAAGAAGGATAAAATAGGTGGGTATGGATGTGGATATGTGTAGTGTGAGTAGAGACTCCAAACACATCGTCAATGACACTAATACTCACACACCCATATGAACAGTGAGGTGAAAATAGCATTCATGGCTACATTCAGTACCAAGTTTTACTCTCATGTACACAGCCAGTTCGATTTCTTTCAATGAAATACAATTATTGATCACTGTGGCATGCGATATCGCAACTCGACACTAATCAAACGAAGTCTTTCATCTATTTCAGTCATTTCCACTATCGACAAGGATCTCCCAATGCTGAAAACGACAGAAACAGCCAATGAAGGAGAAAATGTACAACTTGATCGAGATATCCTAGGCAAGAAGAGTGATGCTTTATCCTATTCAAGACGTCGCTTCTTCGTTCAGAATTTCGTTCTTATTTGGTTAGACTCGAATATTGATGAGTCCGATGACTATTATCGTAATTCAATAGCTCAACTTCGACAATTCGTGAATGCAATTGATATATTCATCGATGCTGACAAATGCATTGACTTTCTCATAGAAAACAAAGATAAACATGTTTTCATGATTGTATCGAGTAATTTCGGCCAACAACTCGTTCCTCGCATTCATGCCATGCCTCAACTGTACTCTATTTATGTACTATGTAGGCACCAGCCAGAACATGAATATTGGGTGAAAGAATGGACAAAAGTGAAAGGTGTATACATTCAGATCAATGCAATTTGTGAAACACTTCAAAAAGGTATTCACCAATGTAATCATGATTCTATCTCCATCAGTGCCACAAGTGGAAATTTGAATTGTCTTGATCCATCATTTATGTATACACAGTTGCTCAAGGAGACTCTTTTCGAAATGCAACATGATAACAAGGAAAAGAAAGAACTTGCTGACTTTTTTCGAGAACAATATTCTAAAAAAGACCACGAGTTGAACATAATCAATGAATTTGAACGAGATGATCAACCGTTTTCAGCTGTCCGGTGGTATACTCGAGAATGTTTCATCTATCACATGCTCAATCAAGCTCTTCGATTACAAGAGATCAATATCATTCTCAAAATGGGATCTTTTATACGAGAACTTCACGAAGAAATCGAACAATTGTACAAACCACCGCCAGAAAAACTTATAGTTTACCGAGGCCAGGGACTATCGACTATGGATTTCGAGAAGCTACAAGTGAAGAAAGGTGGGCTCTTATCATTTAACAATTTTCTATCAACCAGTCTCGATCAAAAAGTTTCTCTTTTCTATGCTGAAAGTTCTCGACAAAATTCTGCTCTAATAGGTATTCTATTTAAAATAACCATTGATCCCACTACAATCATACCTACTATATTCGCCTCCTTGGATAATGTCAGTCACTTCAAAGACGCGGAAAAGGAGATTTTATTCTCGATGCACACAATATTTCGAATCGGTGAAATAGAAAATATCGAAGACTCGCTCTGGCAAGTAGATCTCGAATTGACCAATGATGATGACCAGGAGCTCAAACAACTCACAGAGCACATTCGACAAGAAACACAAGGAGAAACACTGTGGTATCGATTGGGTAAAGTGCTGATGACAATGGGAAACTTCAACATGGCAGAAGAGATCTACCAGAAGCTACTCAAAGAGACATCGAACAACTATGAGGAAGAACTGTCTCGTCTTTATAATGAGCTTGGAGGCATAAAGTACAAAAAAGGAGATCATGCAGAGGCACTTAAGCTCTATCAAAATTCACTTCAAATCAGAGAAAAATCTTTCCCTTCGAATTATAGAGACTTAGCTACGGTTTACAGGAATATAGGTCAAGTGTATGACAGTACAAGAGAGTACGCGACAGCCCTAGATTTCTATCAAAAGACAGTTGAAATTCAAGGCAAATTTCTCTCTTCGAATCATCGAGATTTGGCTGATACCTATTTCGCCATCGGTTTAGTGCATGAGCACATTGGAGAACACTCTAAACAACTCAAACTCCATGACAAGACATTTGAAATCGAACGAAAATCTCTTGCACCGAATCGTCCAAAGGATGCTAATATCTACCGCTGCATTAGTGAAACACATCACGACATGGAAGAATACTCGAAAGCGCTCGGGTTGTATGAACATTCATTAGAAATCCAACAAAAAACTCTTCCTTCAAAGCATCCTGACTTCGCTAAAACCTACACCAGCATTGGCGAGCTTTACAGCAACATGGGAGAGTACTCGAAAGCACTTGAATTTTTTGAAGAAGCACTTAAAATCCGACAAAAATCTCTCCCAGAAGGTCATCCAGATTTAGTTATTATCGACAAATATATCAGTAGCGTGCACAACAAGATAAAAGAGTATTCAAAAGCACTCGAGTTCGATCATAGAGCATCTCTTTCTTCAAACGATTCTGATTCGGTTAATATATACGACAAAATCGGTGTGCAACACGACAGTACACGAGAGTACCAGAGAACACTCCAGTTCTACCAAAAAACACTAGAAATCCAACAAAATTCGCTCCCTTCGAGTCATCCAGATCTTGCCGAGACCTATACCAACATCGGTCAGGTGCACAATCAGATGGGCGAGTACTCGAAAGCACTTGAGTGTTTTCACAACACCCTCAAAATTCGACAAGAATATCTCCGTCCCAACTACCTGGATTTGGCTGATATCTATAGCAACATCGGTCAGGTATACGACAGCAAAGGTGACTACTCGACGGCGCTTGGGTATTACGAAAAAACGCTAGACATTTACCGAAAATATCTCCCTTCGAATCATCTGGATTTGGCTATTGCCTACAACAACATCGGTTCGGTATATCACAATATGGGAGAGTACTCAAAAGCACTTGAGTTCTATCAAAACGCACTTGGAGTCCGACAAATTACGCTCTCTGCAAATCATTTGGATTTGGCTACTACTTACAACAACATTGGTTCGATGCATAACAACATGAGACAGTACTCCAAAGCACTCGAGTTCTATCAAAAGGCACTTGAAATCCAAGAAAAATCTCTCCCTACGATGCATCCATATTTGGCTAATACCTACTGTTGCATGGGTTTGGCATATCACAACATGGAAGAATACTCGAAAGCACTGTATTACTATCGAAAAACACTTGAAATCCGAGAAGCTTCGCTCTCTTCGAATCATCCTAATTTAGCTAATATACACTGCTGCATTGGTTCGGTATATTACAACATGCAAGAGTACTCGAAAGCGTTTGAGTCGTATGAAGAGACACTTAAAATCCGACAAAACTGTCTCCATTCGAATCATCCAGATTTAGCTACTGCCTACAGCAATATCGCTTCAGTATACAACAAACTTGAAAAGTATTCGGAAGCGCTTTCATCTTATGAACGTGCTATTGAGATTGGACAAAATTCACTACCTTCAAATGATCCTGATCTTCAATGGTGGCGCAGTAACCTTGCTGAGGTACAAAAGCATTGCAATTCGCTGTGAGTAATCTTCTATATATATAATGTTCAGTGTCTACGTGCGTGTCTGTACCGGATCAAAGGTCAGGAAAGGCTATAAGGGGTAAAGCAATAAGGGGGTGAGGCTATAAGGGAATAAGACTATAAAAGAGTAAGGCAATAAGGGGGTAAGGTTATGAGGCTATAAAGGGGTAACGCTAAAAAGGGGGGAAACGCTATAAAGGAGGAAGGGAATAAGGGGGTAAGACTATAAGGCAGTAAGACAATAAGGGGTGAGGCTATAAGGGAATAAGGCTATAAAGGACTAACGCTATCAAGGAGTAAGGCAAAACGGGGTTAAGGTTATAAAGGGATAAGGCTATAAGAGGGTAAGCCTATAAGAGAATAAAACTGTAAGGAGGTATAGCTATAAGGGGGAAGGCTTAAGTAAATAAGGCTGTAAGAGGATCAGGTTATAAGGAGGTAAGGCTATAGGTAGGTAAGATTATAATGGGGTAAGGCTATAAGGCTAAAGGAGATAAGCCTATAAGGGGAGAGTGAAGTAAGGATGTATGGCTATAACGGAGTAGGGCTAAAGGGGATAAGGCTATAAGAGGGGAAGGTTATAAGGAAGTAAGGCTACACGGGCTATTAGCGATATAAGGATATCACGCCGTAGGGCTTCTATGTACATAATGTTGAGTGTCTGTTACTGAGTGAAAGGTTAAAGGTTTGAGGTCGTGTGCTAAAGAAAAACAAGTTGTCGTGCAGTATGCACGGGTTCTCGCTAGTTTGAATAAAATGGCAATACGCCTATATGATGATATACTGAGTGGCTCTAGTTGTTGAAGGTGACAATAGCTAGTGCTGACAAGGCAAGTCACACATCTGCGAATATCTGTGCACGATGAATGTTTGCTCGTTTCTAAGGAAAAGAGTCTCCTGTTACCAGACAAGGATCCAGATAAGTGAGTCATTCGATAGAAAAGAAAATGAAACTCTTCTCTGCTGATTGTGACAATTTTTTTTCTTGATTATTTCAACAAGCATCATTCGGTGCAATAAATTAGTCGAAAAATAGTAGGCACAATGCATATGACACTTTATGTGTAACATTCTGCCTAAGAAAAGTAAAAGAAAGTGGTTTTTTTTATTAATTTTTTAATCAAAATATAGTGAGACCCACCGATGAGTACCATCGCTCCGAATGTGTTAATAAACGAGTTCCATATGAGCAAAATGATTCAATCACAATAGCAAAGAAAAAAAATTTTGAATCATGACAACAGAAGATGTGTACAATGATAGGAATGAGGATGTGTCAGTCAGTATCCTCTTATCATTTTTAGCCCCACAGCTTTACGTTCACTCTTTTACTGGCACTGTGCGGTATAATTTTCTAGGAATATTTAGCATTTTCGAAAAAAAAAATATTAGCAAACGGTTATTCTAATGATTTGAATTTCGACAATATAAATAATAAGGATAAAAGAACATTACAAGATTTTTGCAAGGAAAAAATTGTGTTTTATATTAATAAAGCGTATCATAAAGGACTCATTCTTGAATTGTTTGTCTGTGATATTAGCGAAGATGGCACGTTCTAAAACTTTTGAAAAAAATGTGTTTAAAATATAGCAACAACATATGGGCAGATGCGAAACACCTTGAGGTGCAGTATTTTTGTGAATTTCTTTTTTTTCTGTTAACCTTGTTTGAAGGAATCAGAATGCATCAGAAGATATGCGTAAGTTCTCCAAGTTAAAAAAAGACAAGAAATAAGTAATATTAAAAGAAAATCATAGGAGTTATTCATTTATGTTTCTGCTGTTTTGCTCTCTTTTGAATTGTAATCGAAAAAAGTTCCAGGTACAATTCCATAGTGGGTCTCTGTTCAAAAAGCGAATGTCGTGACTTAGCATCGTGCTCTGCATAGGAGCTGCCAATTTTCCAAGGGGGAAAAAGCGGATCCCGTCCGTCCGGAATACGGCGACAATACGGAGAATCCAGAGGATACGGTGGGGATACGTAGGATACCATCACAATCCAGAGGATACGGTGGGGATACGTAGGATACCACCACAATCCAGAGGATACAACGGCAATCCGAAGGATACGTACGACAATATGCAGATAAAGCTTGATTTAATGAAGAAAATACGAAATTCACATCATTTATCAATAGAGATGAATATTGGATTAACTCTAGTAATGATTTTATATAAATGTCAACATTCTTAAAGAGTTTCTTTTCGTAATCTTAGGTTAAAGACACTGTCTGATGCACTGTAATCGATTTAAATTAAAAAATAAAGTTGTTTAAGTAGTGTGATGTTGCATTCTTTATATCCTAACGTTCAATCTATATATTCAATACAGACGGACGAGTTGAATGTTAGAGAACGAGAAAAATAACAATTTCTATTTATCTTTCTCATTAACAATTTTTTCGTTACATATCATCGTGTCAAACTGTTGTAACATCTTATTTCTATTTTTTTCGACCATGCCACCAACAACATTGAACATGGACATTACAGTCCTTCCTCCAGACGTATTATCATTATATGATGAATCTTTCTATGAATTAGTTCGTAAACTAGCTGGTCCCATAGAAGCCGACTTACTTGAACTACAAGGAATTCGTAGTGCTTATTCATTGATTCATACTGAGGACATATTTGATATATTGAAGTATGAATGCAAAGCATTAGATCAAATTAAAAAAAAGGCTTGCCTTCTATTGGACGATAATCGATACATCATCAAACCTGGCTGTAAAAGTAATTTACGTTATTTCACTCAATTGCTCAATGTTAAAAACCAAGAGCACTTGAAAACAATTGCACTTCGAATGAAATCAAAGCAAACGTCAAACGATGATAATAATAATAATAATAATAATAATACATTAACATCTCAATCATCAGCACAAGTTCTACCTACGTCTTCACCATTATCACCAACTACGGCAACAGGAACAACAGGTTTGTATATACAAATATTTGGTACAATAATTTATCCAATTTTAGTCACATATATTTTGAACAGTTACTTTGTTTTTAGAATATTTTAGAAGAGAGTATTAAGTACAGTCTTGATTTTTATTTTATGTTATTCTTATAATAAATCTTGTGTGTTAGAACAACTGTCATATATTCTATTGTGATCTGTAATTTTTTTCGCTATGTATAAAATATATGATTTCGCACATATTTTTTAGATATGTAATCTATGAGATTTTGTTTTAGCGTAGCTGCACACTTATAAGACTTGAATTCAGACATATCTATGTAACATGCTAATGAAGGACGGATAATACAAGATTTATTATAAGAAATAAGTAATAGGAGCCATGAGTAACAGAAGAAGTTCTACTTTTAGTCACGGTAACTTTGGAAAAAATAAGCGTCAATAATACTAACTGTAGATGTTGTTTTTAGAAATAATGAGGACTGTCTGCAAGTGCTTATGCTGATTCTGGATTATTTAAGTATGACAGTAGAATTTTAGTGGGATTGTCACAGACGCTCTTTGTTTATTTCAGTAATTTAGTATTAAATCGAATAATTTCTGCCCTTCAACATCATAAATTTTGTGCAGTTTTCAAGTAGTGAATCTCCATACTCTTTTGTTTTTTTCCTTATTTTTCTCTCTTAAAAATGTATGCAATCTTGTTTTCATAATAATAAAATGAAACCAAAGTTTAGTCTTCTTTTTAACTATTAGCATTTATTTATTGTGACCTAAAGAGGGTAGAATTATCTCTATATTCAACACAGTGAAATAAATATACGAGAAAAACAAGAAAAATAAATTAATTATTGACAAGATAAAATAATTTACTATAGGGAATAATCAATTTATTATGCATCAGTCACCGTCAAAGAAAAACTTGTAAGAATAGTCATAACATTATAGAAGCAGTTTTCATATACATAAAATTGTTTGGTTGCTACTATCGATAATGTAGGCTCATTCAATGAATACTCTCAATCAGGAGATAAAATCGATGGAATTAGTAAGACAAAATGTTTTAAAAGAGCAATTTAATGTGTTCCATCAAAAATGTATATATATAAATGAGAATTACGCATATTATTTGATGGTGAATCTCACGTGAAAAATTGATGACTATTATTATTTTTATTTAGATCAAATGAATAAAAAAAAACATTATGATTTTCTTACTCAAGCACTAGATGATTGGTTACTTAGGAATAAATTAAAATTAAATCTTTCAAACGACAAATTTATGGAAGGTACTGACTACAAATTAAGTTTATTTTTAAATCAAGGATCTGAAGAGGCTATTATATTATGTTCCTGTGGAGTTCGAACAAATTTAGCAAAAGAGAGAATTAATTTTTCTTTGAGCAATTACTACAAGCACATAAAAACATCGAAATGTTTGATGATGAAAAAAAAAAGAAAATCAATTTCAACTAATACAAATAATGAACATAGTCAATCAACTCAACAACAAATATTAGCAACTGATACAATCGATACTTCGACGACATCTTCATCACGTATTGACAATAACAATAGTAATACTCGTTTGACATCTAGGAAACGTACAAAATCCGCTTCGTACACTGATTCTTCGCGAAAAATTCGATCACGTCCATGAAGAACTATTATAGTGTTTTTTTTGTTAACATAGTAACCTGTTTTTTATGATAGGACATTCACTATATGTATTTGTTTTAATCTATGTTTTTTTGTACTTTTTGTACATATTTTATTTTCATGTAAGAAGTTCATAATTTTTTTTTCTGTTATCCACGATAGAAATCAAGTCAAATAGAAATATTACACAATATTACAAAATACGATAATAATAATAGAATACTTTCCATTCGTTCGTATAAAATTTAATTTTTCAAACTTCTTCTGCTATATAGTGAAACTATTTATTAGATAATTCTCTTGAAAATGATTCACTAAATAATGCTCAACATATCATGTATTCAATCATATGATTATGTCATATCATATTTTTGTTCATTCATTCATCCTTTTCGTATAGTAAATACTTGTTCGATTGAACGATGTACAGCGACCTCATTTATATATATTACATATGTATATATTTGAACGTTTATATCTATTGGTCACGTAACTAAACAACGATTTCGTTCGCGTTCTGTTCATGGACGAATCTGTCGTTCAATAACGGTTCACGCATATACATGAAACAGAAATAGACGTATCTATAAAACATTCCAGTGCATCTTAAATATCCTTCAATACTAAGACGATATTAACGATAATCTATTCTTCTTATATTTGTATACTTATATTTGTCTAATTTATACTTTACTTGTAGATTTGTTCAATTTTTTATTTACACGATCGTGTTTCTTTTTATATCGATAAATCATTTGCATCTGGTATATTTAATCAAGTTACACCGAACAAGGTACTCAAAATCTTTATCTAAAAGTTAAAGTTTTATTTATATGCTTATATTTTAGAAAAAAAAAACAAAAGTATCAATTCAAAAATGTATTCTTATTTCGAATTACCGGACGAAGTTCTTTCTTATCATGGTGAAGATTTTTTTGATTTAGTAAGTAAAAAATGTGGAAACATTGTAAAAGAATTGATGGAAAAGCTTTCTATCGATTCTGTTAAAACATTACTTGGAGTTGAAGATGATATTTTCTCTTTTCTAAAAGAAAATTGTAGCGCTCTAAAAGATATAAAGGAGCGAGCATGCTTATGCCTAGATGATGGCACAGTTATTATCAAACCAGGCTTACGTATCGATTTA
Organism: Rotaria sp. Silwood1; assembly: GCA_905250075.1. Taxonomy (NCBI): domain Eukaryota; kingdom Metazoa; phylum Rotifera; class Eurotatoria; order Philodinida; family Philodinidae; genus Rotaria; species Rotaria sp. Silwood1. The sequence continues at coordinate 46,857 of CAJNOP010000650.1, read as the reverse complement.
GATCGATTCGTTGCGACTTTACGTGCCAAGAGTATTCAAAATATATCATTACAATCAACTACAATATCATCTGATGATAATTCTTCTCAATCTAATACACTAATAAATTCTGATACGTTGGAAGAAAATAAAAATTCTTTTCTTAATACCTTGATCAATAACATTACCAGTAACAGCAAAAAATCGAAGAACAATTATCGATATAATACAAAAGTGCAAAATTTTGCTCAAGCATTATATATTATGGGCGGACGCAACACATACGAATATATTCGTCTAAATCTTCCAGGTTTAGTACCATCGATCACTTCGGTTGATGGTTCTATTACAAAAGCTGGTGGAAAGATCGTTGAAGGTGAATTTCGATATGATGCTCTCAGCGATCTCCAAATTTCAAACAATTATCAACTTGCTGTCTGCTCCGAAGATTGTACAGGTGTGATCCAGAAGGTGGTATATGATGCATCTACTAACACATTCATAGGATTCTCAACTCCACTCGATCATGGAGTACCTGTTCCACAATTTTTTCAAACTGATTCGTATGATCAATTGAAAGAGTGGTTCGAGAATGAAGAAAAATCAAATCTTTTAAACGTTCATATGTTAGAACTTCTTACAATATCTAAATCGTCGTCGACTTCATTTCTTCTAGGAGCTTATGGAATTACAAGCAAATTTAACTCAATTGATGTTCTTCGTCGTTGGCTGTGGATATTTGAACGTTCTCGGATTTCGAATATTCGAATTCTTGCTTTCGCAACGGACTGTGATCCGAAATATTTACGCGCTATGCGCCTCATTACAGGATTTTTTGCTAAACTACCTAACATACCTATAAGTGAACGCAACGATGTGCTAGAAGTGAAGTTACCAAAGAACTGGTCTTCATGGTTCTTCATGCGAACACGTCAGTTATTTTTTTGTTTTCAGGATCCAGTACACCTCTGCACCAAGATTCGTAATCGTCTTCTTTCTCAATCTGCTTCAATGTTTATTGGAAACGGAAAAATATCAGTCGATGTACTCTTTGATTTAATTAACAACCAATCGAAACTAATCCATGGATTAGTAAAAACGGATGTCTATCCAAAAGACCGACAAAACTTCAGTTCATGTGCTAAAATTTCAACTGATGATGTTTTATCTGCTCTCAATAATGTTTCTGATTCTTATGCCACACAAATTTACTTACGTCTGTTGCGTAGTATTATACTAGCTTATATTGAACAAAGTACATCAATTCTTGATCGAATATATCATAGTTGGATTACAGTATTCATTTGCCGACTTTGGTGGGCTTGGTTGCAGTTAACTGATGTGGAAGAAATTTCCACAGAATATCAGGACAAAAATAAAGCTTTTTTCTTTATTACAAAAGCTGCTTATCATTCTATTGAAATCAATGCACACACATTACTATCAGTTGTTCTTCTTGTTTGTCAGCATGATCTGCCTGAATCTGCTCTATCTATAACAAGTTTTAATTCACAGATGTGCGAAAATATATTCAGACTAACAAGATCAATGTCTGGGACATTCTCATCAAATGTGAATTTTACTGTCGGACAATTTCTCCGACGAGCTGGTAAACTTTCAGTATTACAAGATATTGAAAGACAAAATGAACATAATCTATCAGAATGTTCTTTACAATTTCCTAAACATCATAAGCGACGTCACAGAAAAGATATGTCAATAAATAATCGTTTAGATGTTTCTAACAACATATTAACACAAAATACGATTGAAAAAACCATCCATCGTGCTTTTGATGATGCTTATAAGATGTTATCTGTACTTGGTATTGATGTAATTTTAGTAAGAGAACATCGAAACGCTTTAAATGAACTGAGTACATATGTACGAGTTCAGATTGAAAATACTTCTCATACTACTGATTTTAGTGAAAATTGGAACGGTTATTCCGATGATGAATCAGATTCAGAAGAAGATAATGTTCATGATCAATATGATGTAACTTCGGAAAGTTCTTCAGAGGATGAAGCTGATGAACTAACAAATAACTCTGGTCACAAAAGATCGCAATTTAAAGGATTACGAATCTTCAATGAAATTCCTGCTTCTCAATCGAATTCATACTTTCGTATTAATGTAGACGGAAATGAAAAATATATGCATAAGCAAACTGCCAGCTGGCTTCTTACCGATAATAAACCTACACTATCGGCAGATCGACTTCAACGTGTACAAAAGAGAAGTCGATAAATTTAATTGAAAAAAAGAAGATGATAGATTTTAAATAAATGTTGAATATGTGATGTACGAAAAGTGTGATTGGTGTCTGTGTTTTTTTTTGTTATGTATAAATACTGTGTGATATAAATATATGTGAAATATTGTATACATTGTACGTTTATGTTTTATTTATGACTGTGATATAAAATAATAAATCGAACGAATTATGTAATAGTTTTTTGTTTATTGCGAACTACTTTTTCTGAATAAAAGGACAAAAATCGAAATTGATCTGCTCGACACAGTAGTTTTAACATCCATCATATTGGTGACATGTTTCGATTTCTGATGTTAACAGTGGATTTTTCTTAACTCACTTTTTTAATCTTCTTTAAAAATTTCAATACTTTCAATGTTCTATCAAATGAGAATAATTTTGTATAACACAGATTATAGCATATAACAAGAATAAGTGGACTATGAAGAAGATACTGAAGATAAATATGATATCGAATGACTATAGAGAATCTATGACGATACGGAGGATCCATTGGGGATACAAAGAATCTATTGGGATACGAAGGATACATCGCCAATACAGAGGATACGCGCGATACATTGGAGATACAGAAGATACGCACGATACATTGGGGATACAGAGGATACAGAGGATCCGACAATCCGACAATCCGCTTTTTCCCCCTTGCAATTTTCGCTTGAGACGGAGAAGACGTATTTTTAATCTTGGTTACATGGTGAACTGTCAATCTAAACCCTTTTTTTGGACCTCTTCTTTCGTTCATGAATAACTACCGAAGATTCAAGACTAATGTGTAACTGTCCATACGATTTCTTATATCAAGCTCTCTTGCTTTGTGTTGATGACTTGAAATGTTAAAGGTATCATTTTTTTAAAAGGCGTCTCTACGATGATCTCATTTTTATTAGACTGTTCTTTCGCCTCTTATAGTTCAGTCTGATTGAAATCAGAAGTTACCGATACATATTTCTACTTATTCAGATCTTTTTCATGAGCATTTTATTAATCGTAAGATTTTGTGTTTGATCGTTTCATAAGTTTGATGCAGTAACTCAGGCATATCTTGAATCACCAAATCATATGTAATAGACAAGTCGAGGAAATGTGTACTGTACTTCGCCATATTCATGAATCTTTTTATGTAAAGGAAAACGAAGAATATGTGACGCTTCTTATTATATTCATGTTTCTAAGTTGTATTTTGTAAAGGAGATACAACATTGAAAGCTATTATTCTTTATCTTGATTTCCATCTTTAAATATTCAAAAGCATTTAATTCAATGGACATTATAAATTAAGAAGCGAACATCAGAGATACAAGATTAACTAAAACAGGAAAATAAGAAACCTTGTTTTTCTAAAACAATGTTGTTATTTATGATTTTTCTTTGTTGTGATAATATGATTCACACTTTCATTTAGAGAAAAAGGTTTGATTCATCAAATGTAAATTTGAAAGCAACTATGTCAACTAGCATGTGCTTGTTTGTGACAGAAAGTAAGCGTCTCCGTTACTTGTGGAAAGCGATACTTGCCTCAATGACAATGATTGGCTATGTAAAATTGGTCGTATGTTTCACAGACGCCTAGTTCATATTTCACTTGCTACAAACCTCTATTCACAGGCATATGATTTAATTACTTACTAGATTATGCAAGGATAAGGATGACAAGTAAAAAATGAAGATTTACTCCATGGCATGGATTCGTAGATTATTTCACTGTTAAACAGTAATTGAATGTTGACATTCACATTTGGAAGTTGTCAAAATATTACCAAAAAAAACGAAAATGATATTCATTGTCCAATAGCGAAGACTGTAGCAAAGATAAACTGTACAATAAATAAAAATTATATAGAATTATAGGAAATTTTTAAAGCAGCTACTGCTTACTGTCGTGTAAAGCTTCATGTTCAATTAGAAGAGGTCACTATACATTCGTATTTATACTCATAACTAATGTTTCTTGTTCTTGAATAGATTGTTAGTTATTTTGTAAATCTCTCGGAGTTATTTCTCATCAATAAGACTAACTCTACACTGCGACCGATTGGCAAATATTCGTTCTTTGTCAGCTTTTATTCTTCTTTTATTATTAAGATAATTTACCTATTATCCGACTATAAAAGATAATTTTCTTTTTATAGTGAACATATAATTTTAATTGATTGTCTTTATCAATATATTATATTTTTTCTTCTATTCGATAAAAAAAATTGTTATATCTAACATAAAATATAAAAAAAAGCAAAAAAAAACATGCTTATTTTTTTCTTTTTAATCTTTAAATAACAAAAACAAAAAAAAGTTAATGTATATTAAATCGACGAATATACAACTATAATATAAATATAGTTTTTCACGGTTCAAATTCAATTGAATCAAGTGGATGAGTAGGTTCATCATGACCACTATCGATTATTATTGTATTTTGTCTATCATTCATATTTATATAACGATCAGTGTTATTATAATGATCAATACGATGATTAGTCATTGTTATTGATTGATTATTGTAACGAGAAAAATGATCATTAAAATATTGACTATCTTCATCATCTAATATCGAACAATTTTCTTCATCTTCTTCATCTTGATCTTCTTGACCATAAACAAATGCATTATGACCAGGTCGCTTTATTTGTGCACTTGCTGGTGGTGATGGAGCAGATGGACGTTTTATTGGTGATATAGAACGATCACTAGGTGATGTATACGTTGCTGCTCTATGTGCTATAGTTGTATTACATTGAGGTAAATCTTCATCAAGATCCATAACATTAGACATGATTGGTAAAATATGACGTTTATTAAGTGCCGGTAAATGTCCTCGTTGTGTTGGTGCAAAATGATAAAACATTTGTTTTTTAGGTTGATTTTGTTTTGGTGTTGTTAGAACTGTTTCTGTACGAAAAAATGTATTATTTGTTGAACTAGAATTAGGTACTGCAATATCAGGTAATGGAGGATATTTTTTAACAGGTACATCAATATGATTATGATCTGATGATGAATTATTTGGAATAATAAATGATTGTTCACGTATTATTTCACGAAAATCATCAATAGTTGAATGAGTAACAGAAACCGTTGTTGCATTTGATAGAGAACACTGATGATGATGAGATTTTGATTCAGTATGATTTGTTGAACGTGGTGTGCTATTATTACTACTAGACATATTCACCATTGGGCTATCTAGAATACAAAAAGAAAACTTCATTGATAATATATTATTATTTTTAAATGCTATGTCTATAGGTCTAAAAGTCATAAAATACTTTCTCATAATAGATGTCAATAATTATTAACAATTGTGTGTCAGAAAAGTGTAATTACTATTTAACTATTGCCTATATAATCATGAAGATTGCGACTTTTTGTTCATTGAAACTACGTATGCATCGAGACGGGAAATTAAGTTTTACAACTTTTTTGCAGATGAAATTTTTAACTATCAAAAAAAGACTTCTAATGTTTCTAAAGTACTTGATGTAGTACAGCAAACATTATTTTACAAAATTTGACGTTAACAAGATTTGTAGGAATGCTTCTTTATTAAAGTTTTGTGAAAACCTTTCAAGAGACTCTCAGTCTCAGTTTACAGCTTTTCTTAAAACTTCAATCAAGATTGATACAAAAATCGTACAAATTTTGTTCATATTACATTTTATAGAATAATGTTTGTTGTACAAATACGAATGTTGAAATAAAATTGTGTTATATGATTCATAAAGACCGCATCTTAGAGAAAAAAAAACGTATATAATATTTGCTACATGCGGAACTGAAATACATCAATGATAGAAAGAAACGCACTTAGTGGTTTTCCATAATAATGAAAATAAAAGAAGCAAAAAGGTTTCGACGTGCAATACAATTATTGACAGAAAAAAAAACATCATTATTTCTTGTTTTTATTCTTCTAGAGAATATAGTTTATTACTCGCTGAAAATGAATATTTATTTCCAAAACAAAAAAAATGTATTAGATATAGGTGAAGTTTTTTTTTTTATTGAGTTCGTTGAAAAAACTAATAAGACTAGACTATTGTAAGATACACTCAAGAAATATTTAATAAGTTTTATCCTAATATTGAATAGATGCATTCTTTTTTGAAATCATTATTTTATTTTGTGATAACTGAGTTAAAAATCTGCCAGTTATGAAAACGATTTTTTTTTTCTATATAAACAAAAAACAAAAGATTTGATTAATTACACATAAAAATAGAAAATAAAAAACTCATTTTCTTCGTCCTTTTTCATATAAAACACTTACAATTTATGTTTGGTTGTCTATTGAGTGATTCTGAAATCATCATTTTTGATATGATTATTACTTGACAATGTACAATAAAAGAAAAGAAAAATAGAATAATAATGAATGTGAGTAAATATCAAATGGCAATGATGGTAAGAGACTGAAGAAGTGAAATCATTTTTTTTAATGTTGCTGCTGTTGGTAGGCAAATAGCAACCACAGAGTGAATGCAATCATTACTTGGGTTTCATTTCATTATGTACATATACACGTATAGAACCGTATCTTACTTTCAATAATCTCAAGTTTGACCACAATATGAATACATACTTTTCAATTACACACACAATTTTCTTGTCGGAAATGTGCATGAATGCATCCAAGAAATAAAATGAGAATAGATGTCAAGAATACATTGTGCAGACACAAAGCACAACCATCTGTCGGTAACCAAATGAAAGAAAAAAAAGATGATGATGATGATGATGTAAATTCGAGCTCTTTCTTGTGTTTTTTTTTTCTTTTCTCTGTTTTATTCATGCTATTCTTTATAACGACTAGTAAAAGAAAAAGAATAAGAACAAAAAAAAGTAGTAAAAGAAAAAGACACAATGAGAATAAAAAAATTGAGTTACTCTAACAACAATAATAACATTAACAGTAATAGACAAAAGTGAAAAGTAAACAGAATATCTTCTTATGTGTAAGTTTTTGTTAATCAAAACTTTCAATACATAGAATACACAAGTTAATTGATGGTATACTCGATTACCTGTTCATATTGACTGACATCTTATATATATTTTTTTCTTTGGAAAGAAAAAAAAAGTCATTTTTCTGATATATTGACAAATATAAAAAATACAGCGGATCTTTTTCTTTTAAGCAATCATGATCAGATTTGACAATATTATATTACAAATCGAAATAATATTTGAAAAATAAGAAAAATATTTTTTTACATGTTTTTCTTTTTATAAAAGAGCTAAAACTTGATAATTAAAAATATTACAAATTGAGGAAATGAGCCGATTTACTAGTATATTTTTCGGCAACATAAAAAAAACTAGAGAATGTTAAACGTAAAAATGTTTGAAGTCGATTTTTTTGTTCTTTACCGGCTGTTGAACAAATATTATTCCCTAGACAAAATGTCTATAATATTATGAACGTGAGAATCAAATAAAACTATTCTGTTAAATAACAAGTCGCTTTAAATTAAAAGAAAATACTAAATATTGACTATATTTAAAAGATTCATTTAGAACTATATCAAAGATAAGAACAAAAAGAATACTTGACCTTTCGTACTTATTTGTAAGGACATTTTTATCACCAGAATATTTTTTCATAAAATTATTACTTGGTGTAGATTTGAACAGAAGCCTAGTCTTTCAATAAATCTTTCCGCTGAAACACTGAACTTTGTCGTACAAACTGACTAGCCACAATAATCGATACATGTCATAACGAAGCTAGTGTGATATCGGATTGGTGGTCAATGACAAACAACCAGTAACGGTTCGTTCAGAATCATCGTTTGTTAGTAGTACCAAACCTAGAATAGATTACTTTGGTATTATGTGCCAAACAACTTAACTACTAAGCTATAGTAGTTACTATGGAGACAATGATAAATATGAATGGGTTAAATTTGAAAAAAATGATTCAATGAGTTTTGAAACAATTTAAATGCTCCTCGATCTAGAATTTAATAAAAGCAAACAGTTTCAAGAGTATAGTAGGTTACTGTATCAACTTAATATTAGATAATCAACTTCTACTATGTCTAAGAAACTTTGTTAACATCGTCAAAACGTCGTTCATCAAACAGTAAATATAATACAAAAAAAAAGCTGTGACAAGTGTGGAATCCAATGTGTTTTGCATAAGGACTGACCGAAATGAACAATTCTTTCTTTACGGACAGACTTTTGTTTCTGTGCGCCTCGTTGGAAAAGACATAAATATTGGCAAATACGTAAAATTTGTTCGAACTATATTAGCAAAGTTCATATTTGAGGTATTAGATAATTTACGAAATGTAATTTTTCAAGATAATGAAGATTCTAAATAAAACATGTGCGTACTTTTGAATTATGTTAAACACATTTTTTGATTAATTGAATTATTAGAGAAAACGTCTTAGGTCTATTTTAAAAAAAAATTCCAGAACTAACATATGTTAATATTGTATAAATAATAAAATTGATGGAAGAATATAAACGCTTTTTATGTCAATAAACTTATACGATTAAAATTAGTAATGAATCAGGTTGTTAATTAAATATATGGGCACCAATCTTGATATCTCTTTAATCTTTGCCCATAGTAGATTAAATGAATCGTGCTTACTAAAAATATTATTTCAAATGGATAATCATCAGAGTATATCTTCGACGCTATCTGCTTTATGAAAGAATATTAGTTAGTACTTATAAGATTGGAAAAGAGATTCTTTTCTCGATTCATACCATGGTTTGCATTGATATAATAAAATAAATTCAAGATCAACTTCTGAAAATGCAGTTAATATGGAATAACGATGCTGCTCAAAAACTATGAAATTTAATTGAACGTGTACTGTTGGGGATCGAAGTTGCATCTCAATGTACAATCATGAGTCAGTCAATAACCGTGATTGATGAATTCTATAAGATGATCAATATATACAATATTTTTCTCAAGATAACACTGTACAGTGATATAGAAGAAATGATCAAGTTTCTCATTACGAATTATATTAATCTTGTTGTAGCCTATGACGGAAAAGAAAATATTTCTATTACCTTATTATGTTATGAAAATGTTCAAAAAATTGAAGAGAACTTCTATTCCGAAAATCACTCAGCTTTTGCTATTATTTACAATATTGGCGCGGTACATCAATCAATGAGCAATTATCAGGTGGGTATTAACTATGGAATCGGTAGCATAGTATATCGATGGCTCTTCACTTAGCACCCATACCCACCGAGATTCATGTGTGCATGTGCACTCTCTGATTCTTTATATAGCAATTGCCATGAAATGCAAATGTCTCAAAGAAACACAAGTACGCAATTCATTGTCGTCATTCCATGTTGATTGCTGTTCTTGAGCTGCAACCGAACAAACAAATAGATGACGAAGTTGGAAGAAAACTTTCCAATTTTTTTGCAATGCACTCAGCAAAGCATTGATTAATTTAAAAAAGACAATTCAGTGTTGAGAAAGACTTTAGCAGACAAAATTGGCGTTTAGTAGTCACAATGAGCGGCCATCCACGTCCACCATCGAACAGAGTCCATCCAGCGTCCACAGGTAAACGGAAACAATTATCCAATATCTTTGTGTTTTCTTTTTTCGTAGGCATACATACCATCTCGTGATAAGATCCCTATGAGTAGACTCTTTTCGTAGTTTTTTGTTGAAACTTAATTAATGCATTTCAGCCATTCCTTTCTAACTCGTCCATTTTGAAAACAAAACAGTTGGCAGGCATCTGTTATTCAAATAATGTACAAAAATATTCATAAATTCAATATGGAACCTACAAGAAAGATAATTTCAAGAGATCAGCTGAGAATCTTTAATCAATTTTGATAGCCTAAAATTATTCAAGGTGTGACTAGTTTTGTCGAAATTAGACGTAAATACCAACAAAGAAGATAGAAAATTCTTCTACAGAAATCTCTTCAATATAACAAAAGGTTCGGTAACCAGCTCATACTTAATTCATTTATCGTTCAGATATGCCAATGTGATGCGCTTTGAAGCGAGATATTTTTGGCTGGATGCGAGTGCGGGTATGTGGATTGTTTGGGCGATGGCCGATATCCATGCCTACACTCATTTACACCAATATCTACACCTAGTACAGCCACAGTCATACTCATCCTCTTTGTGTCATATGAAAAGGCTTAGATATAAAGCCACTGTTTTTTTTCGTATGCTAAATGTCGTTTTATCGAAGAGCAATGCAAAAGCTAGTAATGCCTACTAACAGTTATGTAACCTCTGACTTAGGCGCACTCTTTCTTGCGATTCTTTCTATTCAAAGTCGTGTTATGCATGGTTTTGAATTCTTAGCAATCGCAACAAGAAGCGACTGCATTAAAAGCCTACTAGGACTATAGGATTCAAAAGCATGTCACTCTTTTTCATATTTCATGTGAGACTGTAGACATAAAGAATATCATACAAATACTTAAGACTCGTAAGGCTTGCATTCCATAAAAGTTGAGGCTATGTAGGGCATAGGCAATGATATAATTCTGAAAACTCTCGAACTCTCAATTTCAGTTTGCAATTGCATGCCTTTTTTCTCAAATTCAGATTGAAATCAAACAGACCATTGTATAATAATCACTTTCAATCTAAATAAGATCATCTTTAGATGGATGATAACTCGTGACTAGTTCTAAACAGCACCATGTCGATGTTTTTTTTTATCAAAGTCTCTAACAAGTCTGAATCAACTATAATTGTAACAATAATTTAAATAAGAAAATGAATTGAAATACAGAGCTTCATGACCCGAAAGTTTCACTTGGTAGACCGACATCCCTATGGAATGATTGAGAGAAGGGTACGATCACTTATTTTTCTCGCTATATGCTTCAACGCTTATTATAAAATCTTATTTCACAACAGAACGTCTTTGACTTATATTTTTAACTACTAGACAACCAACTACCGCCACCATCATATGAGGAAGCAACGTCTAATATGCCATTATCAACATCCCGAGTACGACCGCATGCCCTTCAGAACCAACCGATTATTATTATTCAGAATGAGCATCCTAGGCCACAATCGTATGCAAACGTGTTTTCTTCTCGAAGTGTCATTATAACGGGTATTGTTATGGTTGGCATTGTATTATTCGTTCTAATAGTGGTGCTGGCAGTGACTTTGAGGTCAAGCGGCAAAACTGCAACAAGTATTAGTGGCATTCCTTATATACCACCTACCACTACGACTATTACCACAACAACAACTACTACTACCACTACCAGCACAACAACCACAACCACAACAACAACTTCAACAACCACAACAACAACTTCAACAACAACCACAACAACTTCAACAACAACCACAACAACTTCAACAACAACCACCACAACTACTACCACTGCGACTGTTCGAACAAGAGCGCCTAGTGCTAATGCCGAAGGTTTGATATTAATCCATTTTAGGAGCTCATCTTGTTTATTAGCGGATATATTGAGTTTAAATAGTTTTTAGAAAAATGCGCTAAACTAATAGAAACTTTAAAGACCTTATCAAATCAGAATTGTTAGGAAATCTTTACAAGAATGAGAGCATTGATGAAATGGTGAATAGTTATACATGTTTCCTCAATCTTTGACTAGAGTGTTTTAATTAGCTATGAATTCGAAAAGCGGAGATTTCAACAGCACTCTGAAAGTTGGATATTCAGATCAGGAAAATTTACTAGATAGTATACAGGAGTTGAAAAACTATGACGGAAGAAATTTTTAAAAATATATCTTTTAATACCAAGATGAAATTAAAAATAAGTTACGATTGAGTTTCTTCATTATCTGGTCGTAAGTGTGTTGAATAACATGTGAACGGCAAATTTAAGCAAGATTTTCAGAACTATTTCAAGTTTAAAGAGAACTATACTATACCAGATAAACGAGCATTAAGACCCAATATGTTTCCAGTATAGATCTATAGTTTCAACTTCTGAACGAAATTGAAAAAATTCTTGAAGATTCTATTTTCTGTTTTAATCAAAGCTGAATTTTTCTTTCAATTCATTCATTACTATTGATGTTGGTATTCATTTTGAACAAATGTAGTGATAAGAGTAAGCATCTAATGAATTAGACAAAAACTAGTTAGATAAAGATGTTGTTTCCAACTAAATGAAAAATGCGCCGTTATTTAAAATCTATAGCAATCAGCAGTGGCAGTTGGAGAGAACGTAATACTGCTTATCTTTGATACAGATCAAAAATTTTAATTATAACCAAGAAAATGTCTAGTAGTTTCAATAATTGAACTTAATGAAATATGAACATTAATTTTCTGTCCTATGAATGAATTTACTTGGGAAACTTAGTCATATTTTTAGGTTTTATGACCAACGATTGTTTAAGATAACTTTCTTTGTTTCTTTAGTTTGTTTCGACGGCAGTTCTCTTTTAATGAAAAATGATGGTTCATGGATAGAAATGCGTAATTTAAAAATAGATGATCAAGTACTTGTTACCTATGAGACATGGAACAATAATATTCAACTTCGATGGAGTCCAATACTCGCAATAGATATTTATCAAAAATATAGACATCATTTACCTATTCAATATCTTGAAATTTATACAGTAATTAACAACACTATCAGTCACCTGCACATCACTCCTAGCCATTCATTGCTTGTGACAAAAAAATATAGTGCAGAAGCAGAATATATCTTCGCATCAGAAGTACATATTGGAGATTGTTTGCATACGACAACAAATAATCATGCAGCTATCGTGAAGGTAGAAGTTACTCAAATTAAACATGTTTATCTCTTTGATGCATACGCTCCACTAACATTTGAAGGTAATCTGATTGTAAACAATGTAGTGGTCTCTTGCTATGGAACATTTAAGCATTCAATTGGCCATTTAATAAAATTACCTCGACGATGCCTACTTTACTACTTGCTTCATCCAACAAGTACCTGCGTAGGAGATTTCAGCACAGATGAGAATTGCATTAGCTACGAGCAAACGTGTCAGATGGATATTGCAAATATAGCCGAGCAGAAAAGTGGTTATATTTGGCAAAATGGATGGTCACAACAAAAAATTACGTCGTTGTATAAAACTTCATCGTGCGTTCCCTGAAGAATTAAAATGTAAAACACGATAGCTCTACTCTTCTAATAACCAAGACTCACACACACCAGTCATTTGAATGTTTCGATTGATGTAATTTTTATTATTTGAAATAAACATAAGAAAAACTTGCATGAATTATGAGACTACCAATACAAATAACAAACAAATATTATTCATATCGGTGACTAATTTCATAAAAATAAATGATATAATTCTTAAATTTTCAAACTCAACTGAAAGAGAATGAGACAGATATAAATAAATATCCCAGTGTTTGTTCTCATATGGAATTTTATGAATTAATATGTCAACGACAATGCATATGTGAGATGACATATGAATATGAGCATTGTAGCAATTTAAATTTCAAGACTTGAACACGTCTATAACTATTGCGACGCATGTTGTATCAATCTTGGGTGTGGTGATGCAAGTATGAGTGTTGGTGGATGAGTGGGTTCAAAATCTACTCCAACACCCTTTATATTTCGCATAAACATTGTATTGTTCTTAAAAGTATTGATGTTTACTTGAATTTTTATTTATTTCATAAATTTCAAAAAATTATTTTAATAAAGAAGAGCGAAGATTCATTGATGGGTTATTATTCTCTTGTTCATGATGGATTTAATTTACAATTATTGCAATCACAAAAGGATGTGGGTGTATGGGTGGGTGTGTGTGGATGTCACAGTAATCTATTTCCTGAACACCAAGCAACACCCACACTCACATCCATATTCTAGAGTATGGTAATCGAAGATTGATGAAGTGAGAACACGACTGCAAAGAAGGTATATTTTATGTGAAAATAAACACTACTCACTAATTTCTCATAGATTAGTTCTGGTATCAATCTGATAGAGAAAAGCTATTTTGAAAAGGTGTTGATGAACACTTGAATCGCACAAACACACCTCACACACTTCTGCAAATAGCATTGCGCAAGGCGAAAAATGCACATAATCTATTTTTTTAAATTATAATGAAATAGCCGTTCTATTTGAAACTATCAATACAGTGAGAATGCGAGAATAATAGTGATTGATTGTAGCTTTTAGTTTTGTTTTCGTTAAACGTTTAAATCACATTGACCCTTCACTTACATGCTTTTTAAAGGATAAACACACAGTTATATTGAATCGACTATTTTCGTATGATTCGATAGAGAAATTAGTTCTGAATACAACAGTATATTATTAATGGTTTTTATGCTGCAAACATTCGGCTTTTAAGATTTCGATTAATTAAACATTAGGATTAGATTGAGAAGACTTATTTCCATGAATACATAAGCAAAAGAGATCGATTCATTAATGTTAGAAATCGACTTAAAATGAAAAAAAAAATTATATCTTATAATAAAATGCGTTTGTTTGTGTTTTTTTTATTTTGTTTTCTTTTTAGTCAAAACTAGAAATAAAATGGATAATAGCTCAAATTGAAATTATCTTGTCGTTCGCAAGATAGATCAAATGCGTTTTATAATTGTTGAGACGTTTACTAAGATTGATGCTTGTTTTCATAGGATGATTCACAAAGATATGTCTCCTATTTTCTTATTATATTTAGATATAAATTAGAATACTATTCATATTGACTATGATTTTGCTTGTGTAATAAACATATGTTATTTGTGTAAACTATCTAAATACACAAGTTATGTTTTTAAAACTTATTCTGTGAATGAACGAAACGTTTTTTTAAATAGATAAAAGAAAATAATAAAAATTTTTCAAAGGCATTGACCACCGACTTGCGTGGTTGTCTTTATGTAAATTATTAGAAAATCTCGAAGAAAAATTAATGTCACCCAAAAATTTCTTTTGTCGATGGCTTCCTTTACGAAAATGGAATGTTCTATTATTGAAGATAGACTAATGAGTGACACGGATACAATTTTCAAATTTCATTTTGACGCTTTACTGAATATTTTTTGACTTCTCATTCTGGAGACACTTGTGATACAACATGACAAATCTTGACATCTACTTTGGAAAAAGTTTAAAAAGTCATGAAAGATTACATAGATACGGTAATTTGAGCCGCAGTAGTAAATGATGTCCTTGCTCTGTTTCAATTAAAAATGCGAAATTCAATAGATACTTGTTAATGACTTGATGTAATTCTTATAATAGAAATCTATATTTAAAACAGCTCAGCGCAATAGATAATGCATTTTAATACCTCTAGATGATTAAAATGTTATTAGTAAAATTTGTTTCAACCTGTATTCAGTATTAATAGGATATGAACCACTGAATTTATGTAATGTCTTGCAAGCTTTCTTTCTTTTTTGTTTTATTTTCCAGATATGTCCATTATATGCCCATTGATACTGTCACGATGATGTCGAAAATAGAAATTCCGTGGATATTTATTCAAAAGTGGAAATACATTTTCATGATTCAAACCAAATGTTCCGTTTTTCGTTCTTCAACAAAATGTTCAGTTCTTTTATCGTGAGCAACCTAAATATGCAAAATTTTTCTGAACTTCTTATCAAGTGACTAATTCGTTGAGAACCGAGCTCATGCATATATATGGTTTGAAAATATTCATAACAACGGAAGTCGTAAGACTAATTAAATTATGTTTTGCCTGTATCTTGTTTAATTTTCTATCTCACAATCTATTTTTTGTGTCTTTGAATTTAGAACAAACGTTTCACATAATAATTTATTTTGACACTTCAGTTGTTTTTATTTTTATTTAAAAACCATAGTTTATTGTTAGAGAATTAATAAAAGTGTTCAATCCACCGCTAATCTTTTTTTCCCTAAGTCTTCTTCTTTAAGAATACAACGTTGGCATACAGACATGGAAAAACACAAAGAATATTTCAGTATTTTACAGTCTTGCCTATCTTAGTATTATAATACAAAGAGAGAAGAAATGAGGAGACATCCTCAATCTTACCATGATTAAATAGAAAAGAGCATCTTTAGTCGATACTAAGCATTTTACTACTCATTAATAGTATTCTTCTAGCAATATACTTTGTTAGCATACTTTTTAATTTCGATAAAATGATTGCTATTGAATGTTTCTCACTATATAAAAAAAGAACAGACAACTAAATCCAATAGCGTAGAAATATATCTTCGAACAAAACATTGCACACGCATCAGTAGGAATGAGCATGATTCTTTTAACGGACTTCGTACTGTGTTTTACAAACGAGTGTTGATTCGTGTGGCTTCGAGTTAACCATTGTTTTCACATATAGGTTATGACCAAGTTTATTTGTGATTCCATCAAAATAAGACAACACTCTATGTTGAAATTGAGTTTACTACTAGCTATTTTATTTCTACATTACCATAGTTGTATAGTGCTAAGTTGAGATGTTTCGCGTTTATTATTTACTTAAAAATAAAGATACTTAAAAGAAGTGTTCTTTAGACAAAAGGTTGGTATTTTAACTTCTTATATTCTTCTGCATGATACACGAGCCATGATTGAAAGCAATCGTTTGTTCTTCTCATTAGACCGTCTTAGGATGTTGAAAGAAACCTTGTCAAGATAGTGAAAACATAACGAGTGCACTTCTAAAATCTATTTGGTGGAATTTCCTATCATTCGAGAGCTTTCAAGGCGACTCAAAATACTAATGGACGGCTCATTTCTTACTTTAGTGGCAAACGATGTCTCATTAGAACTCATACCAAGAATAGACAACTTTGATTCATATGTTGAGTTAAGTGAGTTCACCTAAGTAGATAAAAATTTGTAAAAACGCGCTTAAATGAACAAAATAACGGATGACGGAAAAGGTCTCGGAAAAGTGGCGCGTCATTTTCCGTCAGTCATAACATGTTTTATAAAAATAAAAAATATCTATTCAGATTCTACATTGAAAGCGCTTTCGAACTAGCTGCTTAAAAAATATTTTATGTTGCCTTGCATTTGAATAACAGCCAGGTCTTTGAAGGACACCAAAACGTACTCTATTAAAAGCAGTCCACAATCACTGTGGTAGAAGAATACCAATATTTCAGTATTTTTCGAATATTTCCTATGCGTTTCATCATATTTTGTGGTTCTTTTATTCATTGCATTAGTCATTTAATTCTTCACAAGCATCATAGAAAATGCTATTCTATCGCTTAAAAATCAGTTCCTTCTGCCACAGTCATTGTGGATTGCTTTTTACAGAGTACATTTTAGTATCATCCAAACACGAAGCTGTCATACAAATGCAAAGCATCATAGAAATTGTTTTCAACATACAGTTCGAAAGTGCTTTCAATGTAGAATCTAAATAGATATTTTTTATTTTTATAAAACATGTTATGATTGATGGAAAATGAAGCGATATTTTTCCAAGAAAACTCGCCTCATCCGTTATTTTGATCTTTTTAACGTGTTTTTCCAAATTTTTCTCAGCTTGGATACTACGGTGTATTTTGTTTTTGATATGTTATACCTCAACCTTCGAAAAGGTCTTAGAGTCAGTTGTCTTTCAAATCTGATCGATGTTCAATGTGTATTTTAGTTTATTCTACTGCATGCATGAAGCTATTTTTACAATATTTTAGAACTATCAATGATGGTTGACAACCAAAGTTTAAACGATACAGACAGTATTACATTTGCCAGCACTGAAATTTCTCTACCACGTGTTGTTCGCTTTTGGATTCTTCTTTTATTTGATGTTCCATCTACTATTTGTACATTTTACGTTCTCTTCTGTATTCTTATTGATAAAAGATTACGTTCAGCTGTGAAGAATCATGTTCTGGTTGTTTTGCTTATTCTTGGCTTAGGTACTCAATTAATTGATGTTCCATTTTATCTCAATTTTATCGTGCATTCAAGTGTTATTCCGTCGAATCCTTCGGTCTGTATCTTGTGGTGGTTTACCGATATTGGTATGTACGATGGAGGAGCCATACTTTTAGCATGGACTGCTTTTGAACGACATATTATTGTATTTCACAATCAATGGATTTCAACAAGAAACAAACGTATATTCGTACACTATTTACCATTAATTTTCTTAATCTTATATATTTTCATTTATTATATTTATGCGTTTTATTATTTTCCATGTGAAAATAATTACGATTATACATTACCATTCTGCAATGGATATCCCTGCTATCTAAGTGATCCATTTATGGGTATGTGAAAATTAATTACCAATACGGCATTGCCATCGCTTCTCGAAGCACTTTTTAGTTTCACATTTCTTTGTCGAGTCTTCTGGCATAAATATCGTTCCCATGCACAATTGCAATGGCGGAAGCAACGGAAGATGACTATTCAGCTCATGTCTCGCTCTTCTCTGAACATGGCCATTACTTTTCCACTCAGTATGATTTATATTGCTCATCTATGTGACTTATCAGAAAATATTGGAGTCGAAGCTCAACAATATTTTTATTTTCTTTGTTATTTTGTCATTTTTTTCATTCCTTTCATTTGTCTTGCATCAATTAGTGGCGTGAACAGAAAATTTCAGGAAACAATGCTTCATCGTCAACTACCGCTTCAACGATTTACAGCAACGGTTAAACCAAAGGATCCTAGAATACACATGACTACTCAGCATTAAATAGAACATTTTAATATCGATATTGTGTTGTTTGTTTAAAGGTAAAATGTTGTCAACATGAGTTTAAGAAAAATTCATTTTATATTAATTGATCGTTGTATTTCTTCGATGTTGTGTTGTGCGCAAAATCGGAAATAAACTATTATGGATCTTGTATGGATTAAATATTTGAACAGCTCAATGGCTGCTTTTTGATTTATGGAATGAATGCTATGATATTGTAAATATCCTAGGGTATTGGGTTGTAACATAAGTTCTGCAGGTTTTTTTTATCAATCAACAAAATTTCACTGTCTTTTTCGGATTATAACCGGCTAGTTTCTGTAAATGTCTGATTGAACAATTGCTAGCAAGATGGGTCCAAGTTTCGAAAATAATGGTGATTGTATTGTTGATTGATGTTGCATATCTTTGTCGTAAAATAAATGTGTTCATTAACAACAAAACCTGCAGAACTTATGTTACAACCCAACAGGATAGTTGAACACTGATGAACTGACAACTCGACGAAAAAGAAAGTATATGTTGAGTGAAAGCCAACATTATACACTAATTTCTCATCGTTTCACTTAATCATCAATATGATAAAGGAAAATTATCTTGAGAATGTGGATCAATGTCAATGGTAGAATCATACAAACAGACGACCTAGTCGTAGCGTAACCAGGATTATACTGTATGCTGAATCTCAGCTTCAAAGTTTTTGACCCAGATAAAACTTAGAAAGAATGATATCAAATTCAAATATTGAATTTTTATGAAAACTTTTTGCGACATGTTGCAAAAATTCAAAACGTTACAACGTCTGAATGGATGCATGCTTTTAGATGAAATTTTAAATCTGTCGATTAAAGTCGATGGAGATTATGATTAGACTCTAAACAATGGAATACTACTAAAATCAAAAACAAAATATAGGTGAGGGGATACATAAATAATTTTAATTCGCAAATTCCAGTCGCAACAATAAATTTAAAAAAAAACCATCATTTGAGTCCAAAATCATTCCTCCATAAGGGTGTGGGTGGGGTGTGGGTGAATGGGTGTTGGTGTGGGGTGGGGTGTTGATGTTGATGTGTGAGTGTGGGTGTGGGTGTGAGTGTGGGTGTGGATATGGTGTGTGAGTGTTGGTGTGAGTATGCTGAAGAGAATATTCACATCCATCCGCACATACACACCCACGCCCATACCAACACCCACATTCACACCTACATCACTCACACCCACACCTTAAATGGCTGTATTGGTTATGTCACATTTTCAGCCAATTAGGTGATTTATCCGCTTATATCAAATGAATAATAAATGTAAATATGGTTCAATGCAAGACAATACTTTTCAAATTTTCTGTAAAATTGATATAGTTACAGAAGTACTTTAAGTAGACAATATTAAAAAGAAATTCGTGTTAATTTTGACATTCTCTTCGTCGCAGTGACAGTATTGGTTCGTGTATTCTTTACTGTCTTTTTGCCAACAAATTTAGTCTTTTTGCTAATTTTGTTTCTTGAAACTCTTTGATGTAACTACTCGAAAGAAGTACATAAAGCGCAAATGTAAATACTTGTGCAACATGAGAGATAAGAAATGAAGCCAGTCATATCTGTCGTTGGCATTTGTTTAATCATAAGATCATGGTGATCTATTTTGACAGAATGTGTGTCTTTCTTTTGGCTATTTTAGGTCTCATTCAGGTTTCCTGCCGTTAACATAGATTATTCTCCTTCAGAAAAAAAAATATGATATTAATCAATGAAACGAACTTTATTGCAAATAATTATTTAAATAAGAAAATGTTTTTTTTTAATTGTTCATCGAAAAATAAGAAAATTTTATGTGTATTCTAAGAGAACTTGTGAATTTGATCGAAAATGTGGATAAACCAGACAATGTTCTTCTTCTAAAGAAAACAACTGTTGGAGTTGCAGCAAAATGGAGAAAACATGTGCTATTGCATGCAAATAAATGCAGTTATATCTTGTTGCAGATACCACTGTGGACATAGAGATAACAAAGCGCCGTCTCTTTTTATAAATAAAATGAAATATGAAAAAACTAAATCTATTACGCAAAACTACTTTTTGATACCGCTCGTGTTGAGAAATGATGGTTGTTAAGATATTGTTAGTTTTTGTGTTTTTCGTTGCACGTTCATATCAACTTAATAATGGTCTTGGAAAAACACCTCAAATGGGTAAGAATGGAAATAACTAGCTTAACTAAAGTAATCATGAATAAAACATTCTTTCAATATTACTAAAATGATGTATTTTAATGCTTTCAATTATTGTCTACTGACAGAAAAAGATTTCAAGAAATCTTATTATAGGATGGAATAGTTGGAATCATTTTCATTGTAATATCAATGAAAAACTCCTTCAACAAACAGCTGATGCAATTGTAGCCGCAGGCCTTGCTGCAGTCGGATATGAATATAGTTTGTTCTTCTTTTTGTTTTTCCGTATCTCAATTATTTTTGTTGTTTTCTCTGTTTTGTTTGTAGTAAATATGGATGATTGCTGGCAAGTGAGTCGAGATGCCCAAGATGTCATTCAAGCTGATCCACAAGCATTTCCAAGTGGTATTCCTGCTTTAGCTGATTATGTTCATTCGAGAAAACTCAAGTTCGGACTTTATTCAGGTAAAATTGTCGAAGCACTGTATTTATATATGCAAATACAAATATAAATACGTCATTTGCTTCTATACATTAGATGCTGGATTCAAAACATGTGACGGGCGACCTGGTTCATTACATTATGAAATTATAGATGCAAAGACTTATGCTTCATGGGGTGTAGATTATTTGAAATATGATAACTGTAATAATGATGGAACCATTCCTGAAGTAAGATATCCTGTCATGCGAGATGCATTGAATGCGAGTGGAAGACCTATCTTCTACTCCATGTGTGGTATGTTTTATGAGCTGATCATTCTTCTTATTATATTCTATCAGATTATTTCTATGATAGAATGGGGTGTTGACACACCAGCTCTTTGGGCAGCAAATGTTGGAAATAGTTGGAGAACAACAAATGATATAGAAGACAGCTGGAACTCAATGCTCAATAATATTGATCTTGTAAGATTAGCGTATACTTTTACAATTTGTATATTTGCCTTCATATTTAGAACAACGAATTTGCCGATAAAGCAGGACCAGGTGGTTGGAATGATCCTGACAGTAAGTGAATATTTCATATTCTCTAACATATTCACAGTATTTCATGTTTATTTAGTGCTTGAAGTTGGAAATGGTGGTATGACTGATACTGAATATGTAACACATTTTTCACTTTGGGCGATCAGTAAAGCACCGCTTCTTATTGGATGTGATGTTAACAAGATGAGTAACACTACTCTTTCAATTCTTACAAATTCTGAAGTAATTGCTGTCAATCAAGATCCATTAGGTGTTCAAGGAAAAAAGGTTGCTTTTCAATCAACACAATCACCTACTGCATCCAGTGACGTAGGTATCACTAATTGTTTATCATCCACATTAAATATTGAACCAAAACGTTTTCGATGGACATATAATGCTCAAGATGGATCGATTCGCTCAGCTCTGAATGGGAAATGCCTGTCAATCGAAAGCTGCAATACTGCCGAAAGGACAAATATTGTCTTGAGTGAATGTCGTATTAATGATCCACAAGTACAATGTCAAGGAAAAAATCAACAATGGATAATTAATACAACTGATCAAACTATTGTTTCTCAAATGAATGGCAAATGGTAAGTTTTGATTCAAATCTGTCAATAGAGTGTTTGAAAACGTGAAAGTTGTGTTGTTTAGTTTGGATGTGCATAATCTTGCTGGGTCAAATGTGAATGCATTTTCCTGTAATAAACAACATAATCAACGATGGATATGGAATACAATTGATGGAAGTATTCGCAATAAGAACAGTGGTAAATGTTTAATACAGATACAGGAACTTGAAGTATGGGCAGGTCCACTTGACGATGGTTCAGCAGCTGTAGTTTTACTCAATCGAGGAAACAGTAGCGAGCCAATCACTGTTCATTGGAGTGATATCGATTTTCCAACTCATGATTCAGCTCTTGTTCGAGATTTATGGGCTCACAAAACTATTGGAGCGTTTCGTGGTAATTATACATCACCAAACATAGAACCTCATGCAGTGATGATGTTGAAAATTACTCTTTTCCAATAGGCAAACAAAATTATTAATTAACTTGACATTTGATTCAGTGAAGTGTTCTGCTTTATATTATTTCTTCTTATTTTGAAAAGCATGTGATTGAATCTAATAAGTAATCATTGATCCATTTCCATTTCATCACTTTCATAGGAATTATTTTTCAGAGATCTGAAGTATGAGATTTTTTATAACTATTTGTGTTCACTCCATATGAAATATTTTAACAGATGTATTTTTATATAAAGTGATTTTTTTTATAGGTAGAAGTTTGATCGACGATGAAATAAGAAAAGAGTAGTGTTGGTGGATAAAATTCAATCGGCTCTATGTAATTTCCCCAAATGTGAATTTGGCCAACGGTATGTTCACCATTGGCGAACTTCTCCACGAAATTCGCCAATTGGTGAATTACTAGTGTGACATTCGCCAATAAAAAACATATTTTTGTATTACTGTATTCGCCATTTGGCGAATTTCACCACGAAATTTACCAGTTTGTAATCAAAGGATGTGGGTGGGGTAAAGGGAACTTGCAAACTCACGCGCATACACACACCCACACTCACACCCTAGTGCCACACCCACACCCTTCGTAGTCTATGCCTAATAATTTTTTGGAAAATATGGCAAGTATGAAGGACAAATCTGTTGATTAAAAAAACTGGAATATGACTTGATTTTATGTATATGCATTGTTTCTAGGCTATTGTCAGTATGTGGTCTTGAACAAGATGAGTTTTCAACTTTTAGCAGAGAACTGTGTCGAGTGCAGAACCACGCGACCACACAGGTCTCATAATAAGGAACAAAAATCTTGGTCAGATCTTGCATAGAACATAGGCAGTAGGTTCCGGAAGAGAAAGAGTAGGGAAATGCTATGAAAATCAGCATCCGAATATAATTGTTATTTGAAAATAACAAGATTTCGAATTTGCTAAAATCATGAAAAATATTTATTGAAAGTTGACAAGAACTTGTAACGAAAAAAATTCAAGTTGTCAGGGGATTATAAGCAGATCTTGACAAGGAAAATTCAGAATTCTCACTTCCTCAATCATGTTTGCAACTGTGCCGTCCTCATTTCACAATGCGACAAGCGTGTCACACGACATTTTGTCTAGTAGACAAATTCACGCTCAAATTCCAAAATCTTATTGTGCTACTTCTCAACACACAAATAATTCTTAAACCTGACGCTTTATTTAGAAAAGTCAAATAGGAAACCATTCGTGGCTATTGAAGACGTTTAATTGAAGAATGAAACCGAATCGATTTCAATCTTTGCATACAATAAAACGATTTCTTACTGTTCTAGATCACATTATTATCCACATCGATTGAAAAAAGGATGCAGAAAACATAAAAGAAGATCAAAGTGTTTCAGATTGAGGCCGTTGGTATATTATTCGCGAAAAAATTTTCACTATTTTGGTTCAGGACATTTTCTATTAAATATGAATTTGACAATGGGTGGGTCAATAACTGAATTAATTTTGGGTTGTATTTACATAGGTCAATGTCCGATCCAGTATTTAATATCAATTTATTTAATTGTTCATGCTGTATGCAAAATATTTATATGTCTGATCGGAATCATGGCTATGATTCTATCAAAACATACAAAGAAAGAAACAGTAATGAAGTTCATTGCATATGTCCTTCTGACACAATGGGCATCGTTAGTGTTTTTTCTTGCCTGGTTTATTGCTGGTAATGTATGGGCACTTCAAGTTAAGCCCATCGTACAGTCAATCAATAGCACTCAATTGAACACCTTTTTTTTTTAATATAGTGTTTATTGTTCCACTAGGGTTACCAAGGAATGAGATACATGATTGTAAAAACTTTAAGAAAATAGGAACAATAATAAACTGGATCAATAAAATACGTTAAAGAACGTTGTCACTTATTTTTTCAGTACATATTGAGTAATCGAATATTTATGTCCTTATATAAAGTGCGAAAGATTAAAAATAAAACATATTGAACACCTATTGTCACCAGACAATACATAATTGCACATTTTGGATAATCTTTGAACATTATATTATTGTACCGACAATTATCTTCATTATTCTAATTATAAATCGGAAGAAAATATTCTGTAGAAAATCGAATATAACAACGCTGACTGATTACACAATGAATAATATTCACGTTTAACTATACTTACTGAGTAGGGAAGAACTATCTGAAAATATGAAACTCAAATGAAAGTGTTATTCGAGTGACATTGAAGAAATAATTATCAAGATATCCATCTCAATCACTGTTAGAAAATGCGACTCTCGCTCAATTTTTCTCCAGCGGAAACTGAAACCATTGTTTGGTTAATGACTCATCTTTCAACAAGAAAGATGAAAGATCGTCATTCACAAATGAAAATCAGAATAAAATTCTTCGATTTTCATCGGGTTCGTTCAGAGAAGAATTCTTTAGCATAAGTTTGACTTTGTTTCTTTTGAGTTTATCATTGTTTGTCTTAAGATATTTCAAGCAAAGCTTCGATTCTCGTCCAACCGAAGTAAAAAAACAAAAACAAACAAATTTTCATCAAGATACGTCGAAGAAAATCACGAAAATGTTGAATGTACGATCCCAAAGTCGATCTACAGCCGTACGACACACAAGTGGCATGATCAGGCAAAATGATGGTCTCGTTCGTTTCAACTCATGCATCGTACTTTTATATTAAGGATAGATACAAAAAACAAGTATTGAGTGACTTTTCGTGAAATTTATGAAGAACAAGTGACAGCGGATGGAGTCATCATCAGTTCTCCTTCAGTGCACGACAGAGAACAATTCAAACGAACGAAGCCTAATTTCGAGTGGTAGACAAGTAATGTCACTATCTCGATAGTTCCTCCAAGAAGAGTAATTATCGTTGTCGTTCTTTCTGGATTGGTCGTTAACGAAGAAAATCGTTGTCGACTAACAGCTGTTCATTTATTCAATTCACCCAGAAGTGCATATTGTGTATTATCGTGATCGGCAAAACTCCACACAGGTGACAAATACCAGAGACAGAATGACGAATCATTACATTTGTTCGCTGATACAGCAAGAGGATGGATTTCATCAAACGTTGTTAGTGTAGACGGATCGTCATAGAACCAAATGAGTTCTGCTTGTGCTCCGATCATCGAAGGCAATACTCAATAATCACGTTGCATGGCTGAGGCAAATATAGTGTGAAAGGTTTGATTATTTCTAGACAAAAGAGATTTTTGAGGAAGGGATAGATATAGGAGAGAGACAGACACTTACAGTATCGATCGAGTCGAATAGAGTTCTCCTTGAGAGACTCCGTTGTTTTGGACCCAGTCTGCAACGAGTGCATCGATCATAGTTATTGGTCGATCAGGTTTCAAAATGGCTCCATCTTCACTACAGCATCGCATTATTCGTTTGACGTCTGTATAATTGATTGCATCGCCCGAAGCGACCGGTCCTGTCGAGAGGGTAGCAATGAGTATTTCTCGATCTGGAACTGGTTCCATTACCGGTGCTCTGTACGGAGCTCCGGGTTCAATTGAATTCGACCAAAAAACAACTTTATATGGAGCCACACCAATCGCATCGGCCAACATGCTCGACACTCCAATTGTCCATTGAGAGTCTTGTTGACGAAGATGAACAGCATAATCATCCGATACACGTGCTTGTGTCACGCGTGGAATTTCAAGAGTCTGTAGAGCATGGCGAGGTAAGCTCATGCAATATTGAATATTAACTCCTATGTGTTCAGCTGCTTTACTCATCGATGTTAACCATCGTTGTCCGAGATGAATATCAGTACGTGTCGGTATGAAATCAATCGTTTGTACATTCAACCAATCTTGTTCGTATAGAATCAAACCCCAATTCTGAGATGCCTCGCCGAACAGATCAATCCAAAATGAATCATTACTAATCGGCAGAGCCTTTCCATTAATATGATCAATCACAAAAGTATAATTTGTCGAGTAGATCGTATCAGCTGCCCAGTAACGATTGTGTGCTGCTAAAGGAATATATTTCATTCGACGGTGGACTGCTGGGAGACCATCAGGAAAGATATCCGGACGAGATGACCACTCAGAAACATCATTGCCGATGCCCTTATAATACCACCATGAGTCAATTTGAATATAATGAAATGGTAATGAGATTTTTTGGGAAATCGATATCATTGTCTCTTCATAATTCATTTCTGTCTCCGTATGATAATAATAGTAGCCACTATTGTCTGTATAGTAGCCCAGATAATTGACGGTTATATCATGAAGACGATGTTCCATCGTTCGATTGAATGCTCGTCGCATTGATTGACCCCATTCACGCATTGCTTCCTTGACACCATGAGATGAATAGAAGACAATCATAGAATGATTATAATTAGCAGGAACTATCGACACGGAACCCATCACATCATATTCTAAGACATTCGCTCGTTGACTTAGTGAAGTGGCCATAAAGTGAGAAAAAGGTGAGAGAATGAGAACATCGCCTTGTGCTCGTTCAGCCAAATTGAAAAGAACAATAGGACCTGCTTTGATACCAGATTGGATGATTTTACTGGAAGAATCCCAGGTACCTGCATGTTTGCCCATGTCACCCATCATATAATCTGAATCGATATTCATTTCTTGATGTAATTCACGAAAGAATCAAATCAATATCTTACCTGCATATGTGAAATAGCCTTGTTGATCATTCATATCTATCCGTTCAATATTGAACGAAGGAAATACTGTTCGAACTTCGTCCATACTCAAGGAATCACTGCTCGTCAAAGGTTCATTGCCAATGTCCAAATGAAAAGTAATCGCTGAAATTGAACGCCATTGACGTACTCGACCAGTTACATTAGTCTGTATTCCACTACGAATAAGACTATAGATCAATTGAGTCTCATTCCATTCACCTAAATTCTCATCATTGCCTTGATCAAGACGTGTATCGATGAGGGGAAGTGAACCATCGTCAGATGAATACCAGCGTTCATCGGCATACAAACTTGTATGAGATGAGCGAAGCCAAACACGATCGGTAACACTTACATTGTATCCTCCTTTTACTCGATCGACTGACACTCTTATATCGCACCAACACTTCACTATCAAAACGGTGGCAAGCACCACAACACGCATTTTCAACAAAATAACAGGCAGAATGGTTGAGGTAATAGATGATGATAATATATATATAGTGGAATGTAGATATCATATAAATCTCCGAGGGGTGTGTGAGAAATTTGACCAAGTAGGTGAAAAAGATCAGAACGAAGAAAAAAAAACTTGTTGACAATGATATTTGACGATAATGGATTTTGTATGTAAGGATTCATTGTTCTCACATGCAGCTCATCCTTCTTTTACTTTTTACTACTTAATTAGTGATCTAGAGTTGAACCTATGTGATCTCTTTCTGCTTTCGAAACTGATCTGTCAATTAAATGAAACTGGATTCCATGATTACAGTCCAGTGATATCAATGTTGAGCAATAGAAATAATGATCTCACAAAAGACGAGTGACAATACCACTTTAGTGACCTGGTTTATGCAAATGCAGAAGTGCATTGCTATTGAGAGATGTTACCTTGGCAAACTATTTTTTCCTACTGATATCAATACGACGGATGGTACTAATGTCATTAGGTTTCAGTTGATGATGTCGAATGACATCTTTCCATTCAGTTTTCTATAAATCATTATCTTCGTTTTTCCATTCTGTTACAGCCGATAGTATTTCATCGGATATGCTAATGTACCGTTGAATGTAGAATGTACCAGTGACAAAATCGAGTCGAATTTTGATTTCAGCGAATTATAGATAATTTGATAGAGTCTAATTCAGCGATTCACAATATATACATTTAATGTCTTTTTAATCCAAGTTTTCGTGAAAAATACGAAGGGATGACTAATGATACAAAAGCTCCAGATTTGAACTGTACGCCATCATAATATTTTCACAAGTCCAAATGATTCGAATTTAGCATCGAATATTGAGTATGACTGGGTATATTTGACACAATTCAATCACGCTTTGTTCTCTAGACACGTTTCGACCCACGAATATTCCAAGCCTATCTTCTTTTTTAAGCCCAACACATAAAATTTCGATTTGTATACTACCGGTTCTACTTCTCTCTGATGCTGAGAAATCAAGCTATTTCGCAATTTATACCAGAATATCGAAGAATGCACTCGTATTTGAAGATTTTGACTCTCGAAAATTCATTCGCAAGGAAAATACATGTAAAAGTGAATTTTTCAGGACCAATGTTCTCAAATACGAGTGCATCCTTCGATATGTTGGTATAGATTCCGAAAAGGCTTGATTTCTCAGCATCGGAGAGGACAAGTAACGTTCATCGACATTGAATGTCGATTCATTTGCCCTAGACTGACGGAATGATGATAAAGATGTCCTTATATTTCTAAATAAAAATGTACTCTGTATAATGATGAGTTTAGTAGAAATTATTAATATTTGTACCATGCTCCATATTACATACTATAGATATATTCAAATAGTTCAAAGAAAATATTGAACAATGCTAATGTATATGATAAAGTTTATGCTTTAGTTAATTATAACCACTAACATGGTGATTTATGCCAAAGTAAAGGCCATTTCTAATACGGGCATGGTCAATTGTGAAACAGACATGCTCATTTGAGCCATAATAATGGTCAACTGTTCCATAGAAATCGTTGATTGTGCCGCGGAAATGGTGAATTGAGCCATAGAAACGATCATCTGTATAATGAAAATAGCCAACCATGTCAAATAAATGGTCGCCTGTACCACCAAAGTGGTACTTTTGTACCACGAAAATGGTCACTTGTACCACGACTACGGTACTTTGTACCACAAAAATGGCCATTTGTACCAAGTGTTACAGACAGACACAGGTGAATTTCCGTTTCTAGACCCTAGCCTTTCAGTCTAGGGAACAAGAACTCGTGGTGTGCAAAGAAGAAATTGGTGTGTTGGGCCAAAAAAGAAGATAGGCTTGCAATATTCGAGGGTCGAAACGTGTCTAGAGAACAAAACGTGATTGAATTGTGTCAAACATACTCAGTCATACTCAATATTCGATGCTGAATTCGAATCATTTGGGCTTGTGAAAATATTATGATGGCGTACAGTTCAAATCTGGAGCTTTTGTATCATTAGTCACCTCTTCGTATTTTTCACCAAAACTTTTATCGAAAAAGCATTAAAAGTACATATTCTGAATCAATGAATTACAGTATCAAAATTATCTATCATTCGATGAAACCAAAATTCGACTCGATTTTTGTTCGTGGTACATCTTAGATGAACGTCAGTTTCTAAAATGTTGAACTTGTATTCCGAATATCAAGTGTAAATCTCCTCATTATTGCATTCTGAAAAGTAGGACTATATCGAATAGGATAGAGTACCTTGCATAAGATAACAAGGCTAATTTCATCCATGAGCTATTCTGCTGACTGAACTGTTTTCTCATAGCTACAATCGATAAAAAAATGCTTCTGGTGTTGTTGTTCCCTTTGAGATGTCTAGATGTATATGATGAACAAGTACAAGTCAAATGTCGTTGGTTCTCGCCCAGTACCAATTATATGGTATCGAGATTATATTTTTAAATACCATTATGTAGCGAAGTAACCATAAAAGATAGTCACGCACCATACCCTTAACACCTGATAGGCGTATCATGCGAGTACTATTGAAAGAATCTTGAACGGCTTGAAAGCCACGTTGAAACATTTTCTCTTCATAATTACCGAGTAAACTTTGAGTTGAACCACGATGTATAACATCGGTAAGATCGAGTGCATCAGCAAAAGTCGTATTTGCGCCCATACCACGTTGAATAGTCATAAGATGTGCAGCGTCACCAATTAGTGTCACTCGAGGATTATTTGGAAATGGATTCACTTTTAAAAGTGGAGACGAATACAAACGTAAAGGTGTGAGACGCGCCGATGATAAAGACAATTCCATTAAGCGAACAATTTCTTCATTAGTGAAATTAGTACGAACTTTATCAAGTATTTCTTCTAGAGAAAGACTCGATTCTATTGTACATTCTGTTGCCCATGAAAGGGACCAAAACCAAAATTGTCCGACAGAAATTAAAAACAATGCATGACTTTGATCCCCGAGTACTTGTACAAGACTATTCTCTATTAATTGTCGAATTTGACCTAATTGTTCATTTGGTTCAAGAGTACCAGCTACTAAAACGACACCTGTATCTTGTCGACATAGATTCGGCACAAGTTGAGCTCGAACAACTGATTTCGATCCATCACAACCGACAAGCAATGTACCTTTGACCGATGATCCATCATCGAAATGTGCTTCGATTCCATCATCGACAATATTATAAGAGATAAGTCGTTTATTCCAACGAACATCGATATTTTTAGAAGATCTTGTCGTAGAACGGCTCGTTCAATAATTTTCAATTCTCCTGCAATCGTTTCCAATGTTGTTTTTAATTTTTTATCTGCGAATTTTAGTTGACATTGATTGTAGGACATTATTGTCGAATCTGAAAGAACATCATTGAGAACCGAAATACGTTTGAGAACTTCGATACCCATTGGATTAATTGTAATATAAAAGCCCTGATCACGAGCATCTTCTCCGTCATCACGTTCGAAGACAATTACTTTCAGAGACGGATGCGAATCTTGCAATAATAGTTGTGCAAGAGCCAAACCACCTAGTCCACCACCGATAATCAAAATAGTTTTTGTTTCGTTCGAAGTCTGAATCATTGTTGGTTACTTTTGTTTGATTGCTCGATAAAGACAGGCGTTAGCCTTTTTATTATCAGTAGAGGAGACCATGCAGCTGACGCAATCTGAAAACAAGATAACGTCATTTTATTTTCTACACAACAACGCAAAAGTTATCTCGATGATACGCTCATTTCTTATCTGTGAATCGTGTACAGGTGCCTGTCAAATGGATTCGATGTTTCTGTAATGATTTCTTTGCACAAGAGCACAGATCGTTTGTTCATATAGTTAGTTAAGCAAAATGATTCGACCTCAAAGTAAATCTTTTGCCGATTACAGGATTGTTGTAGGTAATACAAACGATATGAAAGACTTTCGTAAGAGAAAAGCAATTCTAAACCTTTTGCCCAGAAATCGCCTGGATGGGAATCGGTGAATATGAACGAAGTCTTTGCAAGTTTGGACACAATGAATTGGGAAGACTTGAGTGAAACCGAAGAAAAATATTTTCTAGGATCTGAGAACTATTGGCAGTACTTGACTCACTGTACTTTAAATCGTTGCTTGAAGTGTCCCACTACGATACATTCTCCATTGATGAGTTGGAGTATCTTAAACAAACGAGAAAATAGTTTCATCCATTGTTAGTACGGTCGTATTTGTCCAAGAATCGTTTCACGAAGATGGTGTATGTTCAAGTAATGTATTAGAAACAGTGATATTAATGAAGACAAAAAGGTAGGCATAATACTATTGTTGAGATCAACATTTTCTCTCACATGATAAACACCATTTGTAGTAGATTTAAACGAAAATACTAAATATCGTAGTGTATTACAATTTCCTCTCAGACATGAGTCGATCCTGGAAGCATGGACAATTTTCGAAAGTTGACATTCATATTAATGATTTCTCTGACTGAATATAGTGTTTACCATAGAAATTCAATCATGTCACGAGTTTAACTAAATATTCTGATAGGTATATGTGTGGCCAACTATACGCTTTTCTCTCTCAGTGATTACCCATCTCAGTATGTAGTTTTTACAGTATGATACATTTCGCTAAGAAAAAAATTGTCTTTAGTTTCATAATAAGATTATATTAGATATATAGTTGCAAACCAGATTGAGAGCCAGTCTATTCATTGATCGATTGTATTGATTACAATCGATTTCATCTAATGGATGCTACGTAGAGCTGCAAAAACCTCGAGATTCACTATGAGATCAGCACTCGTGACTACTTTATTCAAAATTTCTATCTACTACATTTGAGTAAGTTGACCAGTACAAAAATGTGTTCCTTTGTACATCTACTATTTCATTTTTGCTGCACATATTCGGCACGATTGTTTGAAAGAAAACAAACGTTACTTTCAAAAAGAGCCAAAAAACGTCAATGCAACTATCTTTTTCTTGTCGATAAACTGATCTTTCAAGGATAATGGATTGAGATTATTTCCTTTCAGCATTGCTCTCCCTTTTATTTCCATTTAATAACACAACACTCTATTGCCAATATTGAGCAATAGATTTTTCATGTTGTATTTTGTCAAAATGCATGAAAATGATCAAAATGAATCCTTCTCTTCTCATTCATGTTTTCATTGAAATGTAGATTTGAAAGAAAAAATATGAGTTCAAGTGTTTATTTTGCAGAAAAAGACTGATTGCAAACAAACATACGTTTTCCCGAGATCTATGACCAAGATGATAATTTTGAATATAGATATTTCCAGGTCATTCTTGCCCAGCTGGGTCTGACAGATTCTTTTATGTTCCGGCGTGTTTCTTGCCATCTGAATCGAGCAACAATTTTGCAAATAGGTTTTTTTCATGTTTTCTCAGTATTTCGACCAAATCCTGTTGGACAGTGATCCGAATTTTTCGGTTCAGAAAATAACCGTAATTCGGTTCCAAGAACATGTCAGTACATAAACAAACTGACCAAAACGACAACGGAATCGACAGGTCTGTGGACGGTTTTGGCGGTAGAAATAATCGGCCAGGGCTTCTTGCAAAAGCTGCCTATTGATAGTAGCCAAAACTCAACTGTTCAGTTTATTTTCCAATTATATCGTATGGACTTCACCATGTTAGACCTCTCTAAATGGGTTCAAGTGAGATCTGAATGAATAATTTACTTGAATATGATTATAGTAGGAACAGTTTCAAAGCTACTCAAACAACTGACAAATTCAATTTGTATTTGACACACATCCCTTCACTCATTTTATTTGACTTCACGTTAGATCAACGACTTGATCGTATTATCAATTCTATTCGGATGGTCAGCAATCGTCATAGTGCTTGCTATATATTCATCAATAAACGCAAACAGATCCATTAATCCGTACAATATGTCGACGATGTGAAGAAGAAGAAGAATTTGAAACCGATTGCTCGATCAGTGTCCCATGTAGTCGTGTATTTATTTTGAAAGAAATGCCAAATGTCACGTCGAGTAAGCCAAAGCTTGCATACACGAAAAGCTAACATATAATATTAGCAATGAGCAGATTTTCAAGAAAGAAAATTTCAGCAACATGGTTTCCAAAACGTCTATTGCTTCTGAAAGGGTGTGGGTGTGGGGTGGGTATGTGGTTGTAGGTGTGGGGTGTGGACAGGGATGCCACCTCATGAAGTCGAAAAAGCGGAAAACTGCGGAAACAAAACAGAAAAAGCGGGAAAAAAGCGGAAACTTATCTCGTTGCGGATTTTTAGCATTTATGAGGATTTTCAACTTTTTGATATCTATAGCATTCTGTGTTTATTTTAACAAAATTGCAAAACATAAAATATTGTTGAAATAAATAAGAATGACTATGCTTCACTCCATGGTATACAAAAGTACCTTCTGCAGCTGCTGTTTCTTCAACCTCCTTGTCAGATTTCATAGTTGATGTTATCAATTGTCGATTTATACCGAATGATTTTATGTTGTTGTTATATCTTTTCAACTTGATGTGACGATCAATATCATTTTTCCACCATCACATACTGAAAAATGTTCGTTAGAGGCAATACAAAGAACTTTAGCTGAATCTGGTTTATACTGTCGTAAAAATAATGCGAACTGAGGATTAAGTAGCCATTGTGAATTAAACATGCCTTTTTTTAATCTTTTGATAAGCACCTAGTATGGCTTCAATATTTTTATTTTCATTTGATTTCAGAATTGGTGATGTTGTCATTAAATGTTCACGATCTGTTTCATCATTTGCAATCTCAATAGCTTTAGATCATAAAAAAACGTTTAAATTTTCGAATTGGAAATTTTTTTGGGTAAATACAGAAGGCAAAATAATTTGAAAAGAAGTTAACTATCAGTTGAGAGCAGAATGATGTTTTTAATTCCCGAACAGACAATCAGTGCGCAAGTCCTTTACCAAAGAAAAACTTTATGTGTTCGTTCATTGATTTTATGGATGACATAATAAGAATGATGATTAACTGGATGCGTAAACAGTAAGACTTTATTCGACAATAATAAGTTTTTCTCCTAACATATTTTGAAAATACATCATCTTTTTATATAAAAAAGCGGAACAGCGGAAAAATAGCGGAAAATAGGTGAAAAAGCAGAAACTTTCCGCAAAAAGCGGAAGAGGTGGCATCCCTGGGTGTGGGTGTGGGTTTAGTAGGAGACCTTCCTTCACCCACACCCACAACCCCCCCTCCCGCCCGCTAACTTTGTCCGATCGGGCTGAAATTTTTAACACTAATACTTGGAAGTATTATTCAGAGGTAAAATCGAGCCTTTTCATTTTTGACACTCCTGCTCGGAGTTGCCAGGTCCTTGGAAACCGAGATCCGGAGCAAAAATCCAGGTTCTGACGTATTTCTCTTATAAAAAAAGAGAAAGTGAGATTTTTGAAAAAGGTTAAATTTACCTCTGAGGAATAGTCTGAGGTATCTAAAAACAAAATCTCAGCCCAATCGAACAAACATTAAGGAGGGGTGATAATGTATCAGGACGCCGGCCTCTGGAAACCAGGGTTTTTCCAGAGAACCCCACAAAAACTTACTTCAAATTTTTTTCCTCGAACACGTATCTCTTTATTTTTAGTCTTCTATCTGTGTTAAAAATTTCAGCTTGATCGGTTGTATCGTCTTTGAGAACCAGAATGTGTCAAAATAGAGGGGGTTGTACCCTTAAGAAAAGACTATTTTGGGTGCTATTAGTTGGATGAGCGTATCTCAGTTAAACTTTAACCTTCGAGTATAAGAATTTGCTCTAGAAAATGAGATAACTTTCGCCAAAATCTGAGATTATCGATTGAGCACGATCGACTATGGCTCTCGCGCAGTGACTTATAGACACGAAAAAACTTATTTATATTTCTGACAATGATATTCAGAGAATATTTTGACTGATCAGTGTTCCACAATACACATAAATTACTGTCTCTTACACGAAACAAAAAAAATTAGTGACTTCTGACATATCTTCACAGTTAGTATTTGAAACCATATGACTTGCTTATTGCCTCACTCTGAAGAAGTTGTAGACATCTCTCAGTCGCATTTTTTTAATCGTATGATTGTTTGAATAGAAGAAATCAAAATGGAAACGAAAACCAGCCTTCGATGGCTTCCATTAACTATTCATCAAAGTGAAAACCTTACGAGAATTTTCAAGTAGACATGCATTAACGAAAAAAAGTTAACATAATGTCTTATTTCAGGAAAAAAGCTTTTTTCGAATTTCATTTAATCAAATAGCATAGCTAGTGCACGCAGTAACTCAAACAACAGAAAATTAAACTCCATCATCATAATTTTTCTTCAAACTAATATGATATGAGCCCGTTATTTATCTTTGGCAAGTTTTGAAACAGATTACGTCCAGCCATAATTTGCATTCGACAAGAGTTTTTATATGCGAGTTTTGGTCGTTGAAACAAAGTTGAATATCATTTGATTAGAAATACATTGGATCATTGTCAATCACAGGAATACAAGTATGGAAATGGAGATCGTTTCATGTTTTCATACTTATCAACATTTTCTATTTAGT
>CAJNOP010000649.1:72249-120918 GCA_905250075.1 Rotaria sp. Silwood1 | reverse complement strand
TGATATTTATATATCAATATCTTATCTATTCTTTATATATATATATGTATAAATATTCTTTCATTATTAACTTGTTATAATATAATAATTTATAATTTGTTATTAATGGTTACTTTTAAATTATTATTATTATTTATTGTTTAGTAATAAGTAACAATATTTATTATTTATTATTGTTAACAAGAAATAAATAAAAGTAATTATTAATCAAGTAATATAGAATTACTTCATAAATTATTAATGAAAAAATAATTAAAATTACAATAGCCTTAAAATAATAATAAACACAGTGAATCATAATATAAAATAATACGTCATAAACGAAATAATAATTCTTATTTATTATCGACTATAGTAATAATAATAAAAGAAAACTAATACTAATTTTATACTCATAGCAATATATCAATTTCTGTATTTTAAGAGAGTTTCCATGAGCTGATCGAGCATCGCTCCAATATACGAGGCACTCGTTGGTCTCATGGACGCTCTCTTAAGCAATCATCTTTAATTGAATTATAAAAAAAAAACTCGAAACAAATTTTAAATCTCTCTTGTGCTCATTCACGTTGAAATCATTCTTTGGATGTCTGTCCATTTTTTGTACATGTAACTAATCTCTTCTCTCATGACTGATATACTTGATAGTCTTTTCTCTTCTCTCGATCACTGACACACATATAGACATATGTACATAGACAAATTAAATTCTATTATAGTAGGAACTGACCAAGAATAAAGTGAACATTCTTCTCATGTGTGTATCTTTACACTCAATTTTGCCACATGGTTCGTTCAATTTATTTTGAACCTTTAACGACTTTTGAAGCTGTTTTGGTCACTTTTGCCTTGTTCTATGCAAGGGCTATGTTCTTTTTTTGCTTTCTCTTGTATTCTTTTATTGCAGTTATTTGACACTATTCTGTCTACGCAATTTCTCACGTGCGCTAAAATTAATACCAAATTTTTTTGATATTTACCGAATATTCACTTTCTTTTTCTCTCTTTTTTTTCTCTAGTATCTTGTCGAAATGTGACCAATAGTTTCATAGATTATCGCCGTTTATCTATTTTTTTTTGTAATTGAATACTGTATTTTCTTTATCTACTAAGAATATGCTTTCGTTTACATTTTCTTTTGCTACATAAGTTTTTTATTTAGCAGGAGAACGCACTTGAATTAATAAAAGTTAGAGATTTGACTAAGAAATTTCTTCTAACGGAGAATTTCTCTCAGTAATTTATCAGTTTTGAGCTCATGTTTTTGTTCTATAGAAGAATTCTTTAGAATAGAATAAACCGAAAAGGATTCCGACCTATAAGTCTTCCATATAGATTTCGTGATAACTTTGCTAGACTTTTACTATAAGGCGAGGTATTGCTAAAGAACTTGAATTATTCAACAACTAATACACCCTACATATTTTCTAGGGCAATCTTGACTGAGATATTTCAAGAATTTAGTCTTACTTTTAAATTAATGCTAAGCAGGATGGCTTCGGATCTGAACCCTAGTCGAATTCTCGTGATATCAACGTGCTCTATTCATCATCCTGAGAATATTCTTAAAGTTCTAGCCACAACGATCGCTTCCTTCTTGAAGTATTTAACGTTCAAATTATTCTATCAATATATCGTCCTATAGTAAAAGATCTATATGAAAAACCTATGGATCAGAATCCTTTTTTTTGTTTCTTGTAATTATTCAAAACAATTCTCTTTTTTAGATAATATTATTCTATTGAAGCAAAAAAAAAATATTTACATCAAAATTAATACTCTTTCTATCTGTAAATTGATTTCATTAGTCGAAAATTATTATTATTTAAAATGAGTACACGTTTTAAATTTATTATTGTTGTGACAATTGTCATAACTTGTGTTCCAATGTTATACTTCTTAAAATTCAAAAATGATTTGACCATATTAACTAATTCATTTACTAGTTCTACATTGCCATCTATTGTTGGAACATTTTCTTGTGATAGTTGGAAAAATTTTTCTTATATTAATATTACAAAATATGAAAAATGTTTAAAACAAAGTCGAGATGATAGTTTTTGGCCTGTTCAAGGAATACGTCATACAGCTTTTAAAGATTTATTAAATTCATCTTCACTTATTATTGAAGTCGGTGGTAATACTGGACTTGATACATCTCAATTTATTACATTGTATAATCCTTCAATAATTAGTTTCGAACCATTAATAAAAATGTCGAAAATATTAAAAGAAAAATTTCAAAAAAATTCAAAAATAGAAATTCAATCTTATGGACTTGGTAATCGAGCAAGAAATCTATCAATTGAACCATTTGATACGGATAATACTGGTACAAGTATTTTTCGAAAATTATCCAGAAAAAATTCATCAATAATTGAACAAATTCAATTACTTGATGTTGTTCAAGTTATTGAAAATATTCGAAAAACAAGAACAAAATATGGAATAATTGATATGATTAGTATTAATTGTGAAGGTTGTGAATTTGAAATTTTACCTTCTCTTATTATAAATAATATGACACAATACTTTCGAATTATACAATTCGGATCACATATGAATTTTATAACTGAATCATCATGTATTTATTGTCAAATAGAACAAGCATTAGAAAGAACACATCAAATTAAATATCATTACACAATGTTATGGGAAGCTTGGATCATAAAGAATAATATAAAAAAATAATTTTACTTTTTAGATATTAGAAAAAAAAAGGGTGAAATTAATATTTGCCATTTTTATTTGTAATAGATAAATGAATGGAAAACGGTATTTTTCTTAATATTGTATTAATAGTGAAAGTTTAGTTTTTATTATCAAATAATTGCAAACGATCCAAGCAATGAGAACATTATACAAAACAAAAACAAAAAAACAGATGTTATACAAAGTAATACTTCGAAAGAACATTGATTTAGTTCAAATAAAAAAAACGATCAAACTCATCATATGAAATATTTGTAATCTATTGTCATACTGTTGTATAATGTTTAAAAAATGATATCAAGACTTTTTTTTTGTGTCTTGTTTCTTTATTCTCTGTCAAAAAAGGAAATGATTGAGTATATATATTGTTAAAAAAAAGAAAAACAACTACAATTTTTGCGTGTGTTCATAGCTCCCAAAATTCTGCACTGAGTGAATAAGCTAGGATAACTGTTACAAAGTGAAATATACATATTAAAAAAAAAGAAATAAAACAACAAGCGGCACCGGTCATATTATCAAAAAATTTGTTTTATATTTATTCTTCAGTTGCTCGATGACTACCACGTAATGGACCTCGTACAGGACTTCTATTACTTGCATTTGAACCACGGTCATTACGCGTTGATGGATTTGTATGTTGTTCATAACCAATTGCTGCACGATTTTGTGTTTCTAAAAAAGAAAAAGCTATTTGTAGACGTTGATAGATTATTTTTTTTTTATAAAGTCTCTTCGATAAGATATATAAATTGTGAATTATTTTATAATTCATTTTCATTATACTAATACAAAACACATAACATGAAAAATGATCTATCTTATTTATTTTCACATTTTCAATAGAATCTTTTTATTACTCGCATTCTATTTTGTTTTTTTTTGTTTGCCTCGTTTCTTCCTCATTACTTTTAAGTGTTCATGAAACTGCTAAATTTCGCCTTAAAACTTAAATTGACCATATTTCTCTTCGAAAAAAAAATAATGTAACTTTCATGATATGATACTTCTCAATTCTTATTTAAAAATAAAAACTTACGTAATGCAGCTGCTCGTCCACGTACATCTCCACCTTGTTGAATAGATCGTCTTGGTGCTGCATCTAAATATGGACTTGGCATATGTGCATCTGATCCTGTCAATATCACTTGTTGCATATCTGGTAATTCAGCAAATGGCATATAAAATTCTCCAGTTGGTAATTTTTGTTGTTCACGTTCACTACCACGTTCAAAAAATGTTTCATGTTGTTCCCAATGAGTATTACAAGCAGCACATAAAAAATTTGAAATAAAATTACTGCAACTACATTCTAAACAAAATAATAATAATATTTTTTAAATAAATTAAAAGAAAAAATAAAAATAACAAACCTTTACATCGTTTAAATTTTGTTTCATGTCGATCATGTGCATGACCACATTTACATTTAGCACGCCATGTTGATATATCAAAACCGGGTCGTTTTGCTAACCAAAATTCACCAACTTCATCTGGTCGTGATGGAATATAAGCAAATGCTTCACATACACAATTAGTTGATTGACATTTTAAACGATTGGTTTTTCCTATTGTTTTTTTTTTTAATGTATGAAAAAGAAAAATAAAATAAATTGATAAGAAACAAAAAAACAAAAAAAAAGCTAACTACTCAATAATCAATACCAGTAAATTTAATATGTTCGCTAAGTGTATGACCACAAAAACATTTTCCAGTAGATCCTATTCGATAACAATCAAAATCTTTTCCTGGTTGTCGATAACTTATATAAAGATCTTGTTCAATAGCATCACGTGCTGCATCAATTTCACTTTGAAACATTGCTTTTGCTTTTGGAGCAAAATCACGATTCATTGCTCGAGCCATTGTTACCTTTGATGATTATAAAATAATTTCTTTAAAAAAAAAAATAATCTACTTACAACATCAGCTCGTGCAGCTGGACGAATTTGTCTTGATGTATAACCTATATAGAACAATAATGATATATATTCAACAAAAAAAAAAAAACAATATTTACCATCAGGAACCATCATTCCATTTTCTTCATGAAAACGAATTGGATTTTGTGCTACGCGTTCTAATGCATTATTTCGAGAATTTGTTGGTATCAATGATCGATTAGTTGAACCTAATTACATATTTTCGAAAAGTTTATGAAAGATTTAAAAATATCTACGTGGTACATCGACAGACGATGATCGATATGAAGCAGATGG
This sequence comes from Rotaria sp. Silwood1, assembly GCA_905250075.1. Classification (NCBI taxonomy): domain Eukaryota; kingdom Metazoa; phylum Rotifera; class Eurotatoria; order Philodinida; family Philodinidae; genus Rotaria; species Rotaria sp. Silwood1. The sequence continues at coordinate 115,986 of CAJNOP010000649.1, read as the reverse complement.
TCGTTGCTGTTGAGATCCTGTCAACATCAAACAAAAAAACTTCTTATAATGACAAGAATAAAATGAAATATCTAATATAAATATGCCATATGATGAAATACACAAAAGCGAAAAACCTATTCCTACTTTAACCTGGTGTCGAACGTTTGTTCATTGTTTGGAATTTCTAATCAAATATTTAATTGTTTCAAAAGAAAAAAAAACTATGAATGATCACTGCCATCTATTATTAAACTGATCAACTAATTGTTACTAAGCACTGGCCTCTGTAATGTATTACTTGTGAAATATTAATTGCATTTCTTTTTTTGAATATATGAAGTTCGTATTGAATAATTTAATTTAATAATTTTTCAATTTTATTTTTATAAATTAATATATATTAAAACAAGTAATTAAACGTTCTACCAATTGTTAGTATAAGAACGTATAAAATTATTTAACAGGGGATTGGATACAAAACAAATAATAGATGTAATTATAGTAATGGATTTATTACTTCAATCTTTTTACTTTTTGTTGTTTTTATAATTATTGATTATCATTAATTATGTATTTAATTTAGATCAATCGTTCTAAAACAAAATGCCATCTGTAGGTACACTTGCTTTCGATGAATTTGGTCGTCCGATACTCATACTCAAAGGACAAGAATCAAAAAAACGTTTATTCGGAATCGAGGCTCACAAGGTTATTATTAATGAATTATTTTTAATTTTTAGAAATTATTCTTGTTATTTTTCTTTTAGTCTCATATATTGGCAGGCAAAGCAGTGGCTGATACACTTAAAACATCATTAGGTCCACGAGGTATATTGTAAAATTTCATTTTAATAGATTATATATTATTGATTTTATTTTTAAGGAATGGATAAATGTATGGTATCACCTGATGGTGATATAACAATAACGAATGATGGTGCAACAATACTTAGTATGATGCATGTTGAAAATGAAATTGGAAAGCTACTTGTTCAATTATCAAAATCACAAGATGATGAAATTGGTGATGGTACAACCGGTGTTGTTGGTGAGTTATCTTCGTATTAATTAAATGGACCTGTCGGATAAGATGAACATCTGCCATCGATATCAATTTGTAGAGCAACTCATAACATATCGAATGATATTTAGGAAATTGCTTTTTTTATCCTATAAACCAATTAAAGAATATTGTAACAGTAGTAGATCATTAAAACTAAATATTAGAATTCAGTTCGTATCTAAGCCTAGTGAAATAAAATTTTGTTTAAAGTTAATTCAATAGTTTTTTTTCTCTCGTTTGCAATCTTGTATATTTAATAATATTTATAATAGTTTTCTTCGTGTTTTAAATTGTTCGACACTATTCCTGAGGATAGAGACGACTAAACTTACAATTCTCTCAGAAATTGCATGTCACCAAGCTCTATAAGTACACAAATCCATTATCCTCTAAATTGATGTGCGTCATGGTCGAATCAATCAATGTCTAGCGAAGGTCAATTTTTCGATTCTCTTAAGGACGTGAAAAGTATATGAGTCTTGTGATAAATACTTTTTGAATGAAAGAGTTTCTATCTATTCATAAGAAGTACACCATATCGTATCATTTGAGATGTATGAGTTTTTCGAAACTGGCAAAAGAGTTTTTTATCTTTAGACTTTTGGAAGACGTACGAAAATATATAAAGTTTTTAATTCTCATAAAAGACCGAATAGATATTGAATCATTATACTTTGATCACATCCGGCTGCTCAGAATCTAAATTCTCAAAGAACAAAATAAAAAAAAATTAATCTATATAATTATTCATTCTCGTACTCTCTTCTCAGAAATTTTGAAGCAAAAAATTGGCCTTTTCTAGACATTGGTTGACTGATTTTACCGTGACACACATCAATTCAAAGAATAACCAATTGGTATACTTATAGAGCTTGGTGATACATAATTTCTGAGAAAGTTGTATAGTTGATCGCTTTTATGGTTGGAAGCAATCTCGAATAATATAAAACATCATGAAAAACAAAAATTATAAAATTCGATATAGATCCTAATATTGTGTTATATCTCACACAATTTCTATGATATCCCTTAATCGATTTATGGCTTCTCAGAAAATAAAATCAATTTGCGATGCACTACAATTTAGAGCTAGGCAAAATATTCGGTATTCGTACTCAGTTCTATCACAATTTTCTGTGCAAAACGTTTTGAATAGTTGATTTTATTCGACATGGTCCTATCAATATGAATCTTTGTTATTATTTTTCTCTCGTTTAAAATAGTTTTGGCTGGTGCTTTACTTGAACAAGCTGAAGCCTTACTTGATAAAGGTATTCATCCAATACGTATAGCAGATGGATATGAATTAGCAGCAAAAATTGCACTTGATCATTTGGATAAAATAGCTGAATCTTATCCACTTGATTTAAAAAAACTTGATCCATTAATTAATACAGCTATGACAACACTTGGTTCAAAAATGTAAAATAAAAAAATTTATTTTTATTATAAAATAATATACTTTAATATAGTATCAATCGATGTCAACGTCAAATGGCTGAAATAGCTGTTAGTGCAATTATGAATGTTGCAGATATGGAACGACGTGATGTCAATTTTGAACTTATCAAAGTTCAAGGCAAAGTTGGTGGTCGTCTTGAAGATACAATTTTAGTTAAAGGAGTTATTGTTGATAAAACATTTTCACATCCACAAATGCCTAAAGTTTGTTTGTTTTTTTTCTTTTTATCCAATATGAAATTTAACAAAAAAAAAAAAAATTATATTTGTAGGAAGTTCGTAATGCTAAACTTGCAATTTTAACATGTCCATTTGAACCACCAAAACCAAAAACAAAACATAAATTAGATATAACAAATGTTGAAGATTATAAAAAATTACGTGAATATGAAAAAGAAAAATTTACTGAAATGATTAAATCAGTATGTAACAAAAAAAAAAAAAAACATCAAATACTTAAAAATTAAAATTTTATTTGAATAGATTAAAGATTCTGGTGCAAATTTAGTTATTTGTCAATGGGGTTTTGATGATGAAGCTAATCATTTACTTTTATCTCATGAATTACCAGCTGTACGTTGGGTTGGTGGACCAGAAATTGAATTAATTGCTATTGCAACAGGTGGTCGAATTGTACCAAGATTTCAGGAACTTACAGCAGAAAAATTAGGTCATGCTGGACATATATATGAACTTAATTTTGGTACAACAAGTGATCATATGTTATGTATTGAAGAATGTGCAAAATCCAATACATGTACTATTTTTGTTCGTGGCGGCAATAAAATGGTAATTTTTTAATACTCATATATGTTCAGGAAATAGCAAATACCAAAAAAAAATCGGGAATAATGTCTGATATAGATGAAATTTTCATAATCCAAACATATTTGTTTCTGATGTTATTAAAATAATTTCTCAATTTTGAAAACATGTACTAACAGTTTTTGAAACTCTCTATGATCATGTTTCTAAAAAAAAATCTGTATTAACTACATGTGTCATAGATAGAGATTTGCGAGTTTAATTTTAGTTGCGATCACAGTGATTGGAACTAAAGAATATTCTTTGACTTAAAGTGAACTATCTTATGTATCACATCAATTAGAACATAGTTTAAGAGACAAAATCCAAAGAAAAAAGCTTTAAAAAATTTTTATAAATAGAACATAATAAATATTCTCTCAACTAGGATCAAAGAAATTCTTATCCCATAAATCTTCAAACAGCGGTATTGATTACAACTGCTGCGATAATATTTGAAAAACTGTTTCGAATTTCTCTTCTGTAACTGTATTGAATTACAACTATTATTAATAATATTTGAGGCTGATTCAATCTCACAATATTATACTTGTAGGTATCAAAATTTTATACGAAATTATGCAGCTTTGAAATATACTCAGAAATGAAAAGTGTTGTTACTGCATTACCAGAAATAGCATTGGCATATGTCACTTGAAGTATACTTCTATATATCTTGATTAATCTTAGCAATTGACATAAAATACAGCTGTGTCGTGCTGACATCTAATCAAAGCTAGATGGATGTAAGAAAAGTCTATTGCGTTTTAGACAACATAGATACAGTCAAATGACGAGTCTATTCGTTCTTTTATTATATTTTACTTTAGAAAGCTGTAGTTGTTTTTCATTGAATAGTATGTTACCTGAATTTATACATATGAGTAAAAGAAAGTTCTGCATGAAATGCAATTATTGGAGAACTATTAAACAGTTAGGTTTTGAAAACGTAACAAAAATTTCATTTGTATATGTACAATCTTCATAAAAATTTTTATGTACTCTATTGAAAATTGATTTTGTAAAATATACGTCATCTTGATTTCAATATATGTCTAAGGTAAAAATAATTGAGATCATTTTCAACAGTTCTTAATTATCTGAATATACTGCATGACTCAAGAATCGTTCGTTTTTGTTTTGTTTTTAACATATGTAAATTTAGGTTGTTGAAGAAGCAAAACGTGCTTTACATGATGCATTATGTGTCGTAAGAAATCTTGTACGTGACAATCGAATTGTTTATGGTGGTGGTGCATGTGAAATATCATGTGCTATTGAAGTTGCAAAAGAAGCAAATCAGGTTTGAAGCATAAATTTAAATTTAAATTCATATTTGATAGAATTTGTTTATTTATAGATACCTACAATTGAACAGTATGCTATTCGAGCATTTGCTGATGCACTTGAATCAGTACCATTAGCATTAGCTGAAAATAGTGGTTTTTCACCAATAAAAATAGTATCTGATGTTAAATCACAACAAATAGCTCAAAATAATCCACGATTAGGTATTGATTGTCTTAATCAAGGAACGAATGGTACGTTTAATTATTATTTATATTTGTATATATATATATATAATATTTTTATTTATTTAGATATGAAAAGTCAATCAGTTATTGAAACACTTATTGGTAAAAAACAACAGATAAGTTTAGCAACTCAACTTGTCCGAATGATTCTTAAAATTGATGATATTCGTTTACCAGGTGAATCGGAAGAGTGAATGTTTTTTTTTGTGCTTTCTTTACATCGCAAAGCATAGCTCTCTTTCTTTTTTATTTCGAACTTGTTGTTATTAATTGTTAAGTTTTTTTTTCTCTTCTTGTTAACGAACAAAATTCTTGATGATTCTTTTGTATTACTTCATTTGATAACAACATTTAACAAAAAAAAAAAAAAACTAATAACTACATGAACAAATCGATTTATATACTGCATTGAATATTTAATTGATAGTCATACGTTATGCACATTGCACTGATGTAAGAGGTCATAAGCCTTTGGCTTGATTCCACTTCAACATGAGTATGTTTGCTTTAGTTATTTCTATACATTTTAGATTAATATTCTTTATCACGATGGGTTCTAATGCAAGTATTATGCTTCAACAAGAAGATTTGCAGAATATTTGTCAACAAACAGGTTAGTTGATAACATGATATAGATTAAAGACTTTTTCTTTTTACTAATGATTAAGATATGAATTCTTCTTTTCATAGCGATGAATTTTTGTTAAAATTATACATAATGCAAATATAAAAATCTCATTCGAGAATATATTCAAAATATTAAGATTATCAAATGAGATTTTGATAAGAAAAATTCTTTTTTTTTTTACCTCAATTGAATATATATCATTAGGTTAAATACTTGATTAAATATTAAAATGTTAATTTTCTGATTCATTGAATTCTATAAACAGAAATCGATGAGATGCATAAAATAATACATTTTGTCTTGAATAAATATTATTGTGAATCATATAGAAGTAGATTTTTTTTATTTTATTTTTTTTCATAGCTTTCTTCACTTCAATATATTTGTGTAAAATTAGAGATATCTTTTATTTTAATATAAATAAATAAATAAATAACGTTCGATATTAGAGATTAAAAAATATAATCCATTTTCAATTTTAGACGATATCTATTAGTTAAAATTTCGTATAAAATATTTTATAAATCCATAGTTTAATAACGTTTTTCATGATTTAATTATCTAAAATGTTGTTTTTTTTTTTTGTTTTTTTCATTCACTCTTGATCACTAGACAATCCATTATCTTAATCATCTAATTTGTCGATTGTTCTTGACAGATTATTGTTGAAAAGTATGTAAATCATCTTCACACTAATACATCCTATATAAGCCAAATAGAGTAGAAGAAAGCAAAGAAGATATATGAGATAAGTATTTGTAATTGACGGATGAGAAAAGTCATCAACTATCTTCAAGATATATTTTTTTTTGTGCATCTGAGAAAATAATTATGATATTTATTATTTAATTAGGTTTTACTGTTAAACAAGTTCAACGTTTATATAGTCGTTTTAAAACATTAGATAAACGTGATTGTGGATATTTAACACGTGAAAATCTTTTATGTATACCAGAAGTTAATATTAATCCATTAGGTGAACGTTTAATTGATGTTATTATGGAAGATTATGGTGAAAATCATAAAATTAATTTTAAACAATTTATTTTTCTTCTTGCAAAATTTCGACAAGCAAAATATAAATCATCTATAACAGAATATAATACACGAGAAAGTAAACTTCGATTTTTATTTGATGTAAATTATTAATTAAAAGAAAATTAAATTAAATTAAAAAAAAAAAAAATCATATGTTTATTTTTTTTTGCTATTTAGATGTATGATCGAAATCATGATATGAAAATAGATCGAAATGAATTACTTGATGTTCTTAAAATGATGGTTGGTGGTAATATACATGATGATCAAATAGCAACAATAGCTGATCATACAATTGGTGAATTGGTATATTGAATATAATTTTTTTTTTAAAAAAATTCCTTTTTTTTGCTATTTGTTGATTTTTTTTATAGGATAAAGATGGTGATAGATCAATCACATTTGAAGAATTTTGTAAAACACTTGAACGTATTGATGCTGATGATAAAATGAGCTTGAAATTCTTAAGTTAAATCTCATGTTATTTATTAACAGAAAAATGTATATAGTGTAGAAATTATCGATTTTTATGTATTTATTTTAAAATATGTATATATATATAGAATATTTTAATTGCATTTATATCAGGATATTATTTCTTAGAGAAATAATCTAACAATGAATATATAATCAAAATATTCATTTTTATATTTCTCTATTTAAGATAAGTCATTAAAATGGGTCCAAAAAAGCAACAAGAAATATCGACAATGCAGCGATTATTTGGTTTTGAATTGGCTGATTTTCAATCATGGTCAAGTTTTATTAAACTAATGAATCGTCCAGAAGATCCTAGTTCATTAGCTGCTTTACGTATTTTGTTTGGTATGAATAAAAACAAAAAAACAAAACTAGAATCATCGTTATAAACATGATTCTATTCTATTTTGATTATATCAAATTTATCTTACGAAGGAACATCGCCAACTGTCCAATCCCTTTTGGCTTCAGACTTTGTGCAAAAGATAGACCCCCCGTGAGTTATGAAAAACCCCAAAAGATTAAACCTTCTTAGGCCTTCTGTCCAAAGTTATAGGCATTTTACTGGAATTTTGCCCATAGGCAGGTCTATTTATGAGTAGAATATCCTGAAAATTTCAACTGAAAAGAATGTTTCCTTTCCGAGATATTTAAGTCCCAAAAAACAGAAAATTTTAGCATCTTTTCTGGTATATGAGTCATTTTTGAGACTTAAATATCTCGGGAAGGAAACATTCTTTTCAGCTGAAATTTTCAGGGTACTCTACTCACAAATAGACCTGCCTATGGGCAAAATCCCAGGTCGAAATACCGTCATTCGATTTATTGGTATATACCATATCATAGGCTAAAATCCCAATAAAATGCCTATAACTTTGGACAGAAGGCCTAAGGAGATTTAATCTTTTGGAGTTTTTCATAACTCACGGGGGTCTATCTTTTGCACAAAGTCTGAATTCAAAAGGGATTGGACAGTTGGCGATGTTCCCTCGTTAGTTTTTCTAAGGACAAGAGACAAAAATATGAAATTAATTACATAGTAGTACTAGCGCTTTGCTTGTTTTGTACATCGTTAGTCGGTTTTATTTTTCTTGCTAGATAGTTCTACAAACTTAATAGAAAGTGTCACTTCTCTCTCTCTCTTTTTTTTATTCCAATCAACAAAACAAAACATATCGTTTAATATTGTTGTAGTTCTAATTTTTGTATTAATTCAAATTTTCTTTATTTTAGGTATTCTTATGATGTTGGATATTCCTCAAGAACGTGGCATGTCTCATGCTGATATTTATTATCCAAATGAAGATAAAGAATGTCAATTTCCATTATTTAATTTTCTTGAACCATTTCGTGCTGAATATATGGTTATTGTTTATTTCATTATGTTTCTCAGTATGAATTTATTATTTTTATTTTTCAAATATTTTTATTTTTTTTTAAAGGTGCTGTTGGTATTACATTGGGTTTATTTTATCGTTGTGCAACAATATTTTTTACAATAACATATTGGTATGTTTTTCTTCTTGATAAAACATCATGGAATAATCATTCTTATTTATATGGTTTAATTGGTTTTCAATTGATATTTTTTGATGCACATCATTATTGGTAAACTTTTGTGTATTTTTCTTTTTTCCTAATTCAAACAAAATATATATATATTGATTATAAATAAGATAAAACGAAAAGAATTATGTATTTTTTATATTTTATAGAAAAAAAAAAACTCAGGATTAAGTAAATGTCAGTGAGTGATGTTTTTTTTTTTGTTTTCTCTTATACTAAATTCATTTGGGCTAAAAAGAAACAAAATCAATCATAGCAATTTTGATTTTTTTCTGTTTTATTTGCACACATTATTTCTTCTTCTGATTCAACATTTGGTTTATTTTATTTTTTTGTATTTATTTGAAATTTCTAAAATAAAATTTTCTATATTTGTAGGTCAATTGATGGATTATTTCGAAAAAAAATTCGAAATTCACATGTACCTTTATGGAATTATACATTAATTCGATATCAAGTATTTATTGTTTATTTTATTGCGGGTTTAAAAAAAACCGAATGGGATTGGGTTGCTGGATATTCTATGGATTCCTTAGGTGATCATTGGGTATTTTTACCATTTCGGTAGATAATTTAAATTGTATATGTAATAATTAAACAAAAAATATGTTTTTTTTTTTTGTTTTTTAGAACATTTATGACTATAGAACAGATTACTTTAATTCTCGTACATGTTTGTGGTCTTCTCTTTGATTTATTTATTGGTTTTGCACTCTTTTTCGATTGTTCACGACCAATTGGAATTATTTTTTGTGTTAGTTTTCATATAATGAATTCTCAAATGTTTAATATTGGTAAATAAATTCTTTAAATTAAAAATTTGTCTTTTTTTTGTTTTTTAAAAATGAATTATTAATTTAAGGTATGTTTCCATATACAATGCTTGCTACAATTCCAATATTTTTTCATAATGATTGGTTACGAAAATTTATAAATCGTTTTATACCGAAATATTTATATAAAGATCAACCAATACAATATAGTTCATCATGTTTATATTCAAAAGAAGAAATTAAACCCGAAGAAACTAAAAATCAATCATTAAAATCAGCTATTGCTAATGCTAATTCAATTAAAAATGCACCAATTAAAGCAACATTACGTCATAAAATTTTGACAATATTTGCAGTACTTTATCTTACTGAACAAGCATTTTTACCTTATTCACATTTTATTACTAAAGGTTATAATAATTGGACTAATGTAAATTGATACAATAAATTTATTTTGATGTTAAAAAAAAATATATTTTTTTTTTTGTTGCTCTAGGGTTTATATGGCTATTCATGGGATATGATGATACACAGTTGGCATACGTAAGACAAATTTTTGTTTAATTTGTATTGATTTTGTGAAACACGATCAGAAAGGAGTGTTTAGGGGTAGAAATTTGTACCCCCCCCCGACACAGACCGTGACAGACACTCACGTGACCCGTCACAGACAGGGCTTGGAACCCATCACAGATCGTGACAGACATGGCTTTAGACTCATCACAGACCGTGACAGAGAAACCGTAGTTCTAAAGCATTAAATAAACGGTTGGCTACAAATGTATTGCAAAGAAATGGAACAAAACGATTTCCATTTAACTAGTAACAATAGATCCATCGTGTTTCACATTTTTAATCCCGCAAGGAATTGCGCTAACAGCTTTTCTTTTTTTTTTTTGTTTTCAAATAGTCAACATGTGAAAATAACTTTTATTGATAAAACTAATAACGAAACTCATTATTTAAAACCAACAGCATGGGCATCAGCAAAACGATGGAGTTCACATGCTGATATGATTGGTAAATACTTATCACAAAAAAAAGAAAAATCAGATATTTAATGGTGTTTTGTTTTGTTTTTTTGTCTAGTTCAATATGCTCAATGTATAAAAGGAAAATTAAAAGAACATGGTTATGATGATGTTGAACTTCATTTTGATATATGGCGTTCAATGAATGGACGTTTTAATCAACGACAAATTGATCCACGTATTGATTTACTTTCATCAGATGTTAAATGGAGTCCATTTAAAGATACATCATGGTTACAACCATTATTAACAAATTTAAGTGATTGGAGAACACGTATGTTACAAATTGAAAATGATTTATCCAGTAAAGATCAAAATGTTCTTATTACATTTGTTGCTGATTTTCCAGGTATGAATTCGATTAAAAAAAAACCAATAATTTTATTTTTTTTTTAAAAAGGTCTTTTTCTTGAAAATTATATACCACCAGATTTAAATACAACTATTGAAGTACTTGAAGGTGAAATTACTGTTGAATTAATAAGTTTACAAAGAAATATAACTTTAAATGTTGGACAAAATATATCTGTACCAAGTGGAGACTATCATAATGGTTTGTTTAATAGAAATTTTTTTGTTTAAAAAAAAAAAAAAATTCGTTTCTATTTTTAGTTTATACAATTTCATCAACACCATCATGTTATATGTATGTTTATTTGAATCAATCGGATGCTGATATTGTTCATTTATGGGATCGATTTTATAATTTAACTGATCGTTTACTTAATGAAACAATTGATCGTAATCGTCCATTACATAGTGATAAACAAGAAGCTGATCTTGTTCGTTTATCATATGAAAATGTATTTGAACAATTACGTGATAAAACACTTCATGAATTATTAGAACTTCCAAATGATTATAAAATACATAATAAAAATGAATCAAATATAAATTGGACAAATATTCGTTTACAATTTGAAACAAGTATGAATCGATCAATGGTTAAACGTTTAGATACTAAAGTTAAATGGCATGAAAGAAATCTTCGAATATTTAAATCATTTATGCATAAAAAAAAGAAACAATTCGTACGATGGTAAAGTATTAATCAATTTTTTTTAATATATAAGAAAAAAATTAAGAATTTTTATAGAATCAATATCGATGAATATATTTCCTAAATTTCTATAGAAAAAATTCATAATAATAAGAATTTTAGAAATTAGACATTTAAGATTAAGTGTAGAACATTATCGGACTGATAACTCATGACGAAATCTTTTTTTAAGTATTTCGAAACGTTCCTAATGACATTAGGCCAATAAGTCGAGTCCAATGAGATTAAAAAAAAACATGAGAATCTATAGACTTTGTTTCTCAACACATGACCATTTTACTTCAGTTACTACCTATGACAAAATATTGAAATTTTGTAATGTTTTATTTGATAAATCTATTAAATATGTTGAGAAGAAAAACCTACAAGTAGAGGTGTAAGCCATCCAGCTGCGCCGCCGCCGCCGCCCCGGAATCGTAGATAGTTTTACAATTTTTTTAGCCGCCGCCGCTGTGAAAAAGTTAGTTCAACTGTTGCGCCGCCGCCCCGAAATCGTAGATAGTTTTACGAATTTTTTAGCCGCCGCTGGGAAAAGTTAGTTCAGCTGTTGTGCCGCCGCCACGAGCGAAAATTTTTGATAATAGTATGATGCGCCGCCGCCATTGACATCGATACATATGTGATCGGTCATTTTCGCGCATTTTAGGAGCAAAAACGTCGTTTTTTTCGTTGTCAAAGCCGCCGCCGGTGCAGAAAAACATGAAGTCTAGTAGGCGCCGCCGCCATGGAAAAAAAAATTAGACCATTAAAACAGCCACCGCCGTTTGACCCCTCGACTTACACCTCTACCTATAAGTTTTTATCGTTGTAAGTTTGATCTAGCCTTACTTCAGTCAACTTCTGAGTAAAACAACAGCTCGTAAGTTTTGAACTACTTCCGGTAGTATCCTAATTTGATCAGTGTAATAGACTTATTCAAAGTTAATCTTCAAAAATTATTTTCTATCGATTTTTTGTAGAAAGTTTATGAATAAACTATCTATTCTAGTATTATAATGCTTTTCAAAGGGTTGTTTGTTATTTTTTTTTAGCTATAACATTGTCAAATTGGCACTTAAGAGTATTACACATCAAGCAGATTTTATGCAATTGGTTGAAGATGAAATAAATAATCCTGAAGAAGAAAGTACATCAAATACAATTGTTACTGAAGAATCTCCTCCACAATCTTCATCAAAATCATCGTCTTCAAAGAAAAGTTCATCAACACGTGGTAAAACAAAAAAGAAGAATACGAAAAAATGAAAAATTTTACCATAAAAAAAAAAATAAAAATAAAGGAAATTGACAAAATTCTTTTTCTCATAGAACAGTGATTTTTTTTTTTTTGTTTCTTATTTAATCGTATTATAATTTTCCATAGTATTAATTATATTCTTAGAAAAGTAAATTTGTTTTTTTTTGTTTTCATGTTTAAGAATAAGATTTATTATATTTATGTTTTATCAAGAAAAATAATAAAAAAAAAAAAACATGTACACGTATCGCTAGCTAGTTCTTGTTATTGTCGGTTTTTTTTTTATTGTTTATTGGTGATAAACCATTAATAAAATTGACAAGATCATCAATATTTTCATTACCACGATGACCGGGAATTGATTCAGCACGTATAGAAGTATGTTTTCCATTTTTCTTAGATTTTTTTTTTACTGATCTTTCAGTTTTTACAGGAGATAATGATGAAATTAAATCATTCAAATTCATAGATGATGGATGATTATGTTGATGTGTTGGATCATTACATGTTTCAGAATGTTCATGAGTTGAAATAGATTCTGGTATTGAAATTTTTTCTTCAATTGACGTTGCAATATGTTCTTCATTTTTATTTTCGATGTTCATTGAAGCCATTGATTAAATATAAGTTTGTTTTATAGTCTTGAGCAAACAATATTGTAAAAAGAAAGACAAATGATAGAATAATTGTGAAGAATCAGCTATTTATATATCTTTACTGTTGGAATTTCCCTAGGAAAAAATTAATCAGTTGTTGTGAAATCGTTTCAATGGTTGGATTTGATAACCATTACTAATAAATTGATAAAAAAGAGGTCGCTAGCTATTGGATATATTTGATTGGAAGCAAACTACATCCAAAATAATATAGATGACTTTTTTTTTTGCTTATAGATCAAAAAAATGGGTGATAGCGATGATGATTTTGATAGTCGACGAAATCGTGATAAATTTCGTCGTGAACGTGATGATTTTAGTGGAAATCGAGGAAATAATAATCGTAATAGTGGAGAATGGAATGATGGAAGGTAAAATTATATTTGATAAACAATAATCTTATACAATTATTTTCTAGAGATCGATCAAATCAATTTCGAAGACAATATCCCAGTGGTCCATTATTAGGACGTGATTTTCCATCAAGATACAATCGAAGTCCAGCTATGAGTCCACCACAAAATAAACGTATTCGACGTGATTGGTAAAAAAATTAATTATATTCTTTTAATGAAATCTTATGTTTTTTTTTTGTTTCTTCCTAGGGAAGGTCTTGATCAATCACCATCTCATTTTGATTCAACTATAAGTTCATCATATTCTTCTAGTGGAGGAAATTTTCAACCATCAAATATTCAATCGACTACTGATCAATTGAATAAGTAAGATTTTTTTTTTGTATTATTTTCTATAAAAGAATATTTACTTGTTGTTATTAGAGAATCATCTGATAATGCAACACAACCACCAATGCTTAGTTTTAAAAATTTTCTTCTCAATCAAGATGATAATATTGATCAAGAAGAAGCTGTTAAACGTTATAATGATTATAAAATAGATTTTAAAAAAACTCAAATAACTGAATTTTTTACAACACATAAAAATGAAGAATGGTTTGTAAAATTGTTTTTTTTTTTTTTTCGTTGAATTATTTTATATTAAAAATTTTTATTTTAGGTTTAAATATAAATATTATCCTGATGAATATTTAAAACGTCGTCAAGAACAAAAACAAATAATTAAAAAACGTTTAGAAATTTTTATGGATCTTTATAATAAAGGATATTTGAATAATGTTAGTGTTGATATTGATAATCAACAAGCACTTATAAGATTTCTTGATGCTGGTATGATATATATATATTTATTTACTATATATCCATTGTAGTGATGATAGGACAGATACAGTCGTAAAAAATACCTTGAATTTAATAGTATTCTATATTTCATCGTTTTGCAATGGATATCATATTAAGGATTATTATGAATAGAAGGTGACTTATATAATATAGCCGTGTTCCATATCTTTTTTTTTGTTTCTTCACCAGGAAAAGGTTGATCTATAATCTTGAAAATTTTTTTTATTTTCTTTCACTGTTTTTTCTTATACATAGGCTTCCAATAAAAACTTTCATTAGCTCTTCAATCTTGGCGATCTCTGGATAAGAATCGGAGGTGTCAGTGACAATACAGATGACTTATGCATCACGGATCACTGATGCAAATGACATTTTGTAATTAATTATTATATAATAATGTAATATATGTTCTTAAAATTAATGATTTTGTTTGTTAGAAATATGAAAAAGAAGAATAATATATCTTCGTCGAAGAGTTAGATAAATAAAATGCATATTAAAGATGATCAATTATATATATTGTAATAAATAACAAAAAAAAGTTATCTGTACAATAAAACAACTTTTTAAATGAATACTAAATACGTGTACGCACATTCACACCTTCGCCGTCTAATGTTCAATGGTATTTAAGAAAGTTAAAGAACTTGAAAAAAAAATGAAATAAAATAATCGTTGGAAGCGAACAGAGAAGATGAAAGGAAAAGGCACAAAAAAACAAATGATCGATAGATACAGCGTAGTGATAAACAAACAATATGTAGTCGTCTTTCACAATATTTGACATTCTGTAGGGTCATCTGTAAACAATACATTTCATAAACTATTCAGTTGATATGGTCTCTCATCCGATGAGAATGTCCTACGTATAATAATATTTTATCTGTAATGCTCTCGATCTTAGGTAGATGTGTGTACGAGGTTTTTTCCTGATTAACTATTGGAATTTTTCTACTCTTCTTATCACTCTGTGTATAACGTAACAATATGGGAAAACAGGAAGAGAGAAAACAAATAAAGAAATTTCCAGTGAAACAAGGTTTCATAATCTGAAAGATATTATGATACTTCGCTTATGAATCACAGTTAATATTAATGTGTCAGTGCATCAGTGATGCATAGGTCATCGGTGTCCAGTAATCTGACACTGCGCATCCGTATCTATGAATACGTTTTAAAAAAAAACAAAATAGACCATAAGACATAGTCTACAACTTTCTACAATATAAAAAACAAAGCTTATTTAATCATTGTATCTTTCATTATTAAAATAGACTAAATTCTGTTTGATTAGCTTTGGACGTTGTGATCAAGATCGAGTTTTTTTTTTGTCGTAAACGACGAATTCCTTTTCTTATGTCAGCAATTAATGAATTATAGTTTTTCAGCGTTATTAAATCGTATAATATATTGTCGATAGCGTTGCATACATAAGGATCTAGAGTATTGACAATTGGAATTATTTAATGGTTAACTATGATTGTTTATGAAATTGTCTTCACAGTATGCCAATCATTTTTGATTTGTATGTGGCATGCTTTTTTTTGCATAATACAATGAGTGAAAAAATAATAATCAAAATACATATTGTTTGCTTTAAAATTTTCTAGTTAATTGTGGTCTTTGATATAATTTATTTTAATTGAAGAAATAAGAAAAGGAATTTTATTGTTGACGAAAAAAAAAGCCTATCTTGTTCCTCGTGTTGTTCATTGGTATATTAATACATAGATACGGAATTTAACAATAGAGTTCAACAACCTTTTTCTATTTAAACACAGCTGTTATCAAAATGGAAGGTGGAAATGATCAGGATCTTCGTGTACTTGATATTATGGGATCATTAAATAATACAAATGATGAAAATATATCTACAGATAAAATAGATAATAATGAAATTAATTCGAAAAAATCTTCTGACAATAAAGTAATATAATGAAATTCATGTCTAAACAATGAATTTTTTGTTATAATTTTTTTTCTAGAGAAAACGTGAAGATAGTAAATCTGATGATGGAACTGTATCTGATGGTGATAATAGATTATTAATTTGTAAGTTATTTTCAATTGTTATCTGTTTTTTTTTTTATTAAAAATTCTTTTTTTTTTTTAGCTGAATCAAAAGATAATAATGAACATGAAGTTGGTGAAGTATCTGATACATCACGATTATTACATCGAACATCATCAATATTCTTTCGTCATTTACCAATACAAACAACAAAAGATGATCTTGAAAATGTTTAAAAAAATAATTTTCAACACTTTTCAAATGAAAAAAAAAATGATTTTCATTTAATTTAGATATGTAAACAATATGCCGGTTTTCGTCGTGTTTGTATAACTGATCCTGCACCTGAACGAAAATTTTCTCGTCGTGCTTGGGTTACATTCGATCATTCAGTTCAAATTCGAAATATTTGTTATGAACTTAATCTTACAAAAGTATATTTCGATATAAAAATAAAATTTCATTTTTGTTTTTACTCATAGATACATGATGTTGATATGAGTGCTATAATAAATCGTGAACTTAAAAATCGTATTCGTACAATAAATGGTATTGGAAATCATAAAACTATTGTACGTAATGATATTCGACTTATAACAAAAATTATTAAACAATTTGATGAACGATGGAATATTTGGGAAACAAATGAAAAAAATATTACAAAAACAACTCCATTAATAATAGATGATAGTGAAATATCATCATCAACAATGAATATATCATTGATAAAAAATAAACATCCAATTGGTTTTATTAGTTATAATCCATTATTAAAAAATATAACTGAATATCTTGTTGAAGAAGATGATACAGAAGAAGAAGAATTACTTGGTAATATATCAAAAATAAATCAAAATAATTCGAATATATTTGAAATTGATAAAGAATTAACTAAAGTAAAACAAAAATAAACTAATTGATGAATATTTTTTTTTTTATATTTTAATTTAAAGGTATTAGATCGTTTAATTTTATATTTACGTGTTGTTCATTCAGTTGATTATTATAATGGTACTGAATATACTCAAGAAGATTCAATGCCAAATCGTTGTGGTGTTATACATGTACGTGGTATACCATTATCTTCAATAACACAAAATGAATTAACTAATTTTATACAACAATTTGAAATACGTCTAAAAGCATTGATTGATTTTCATGAAAAATTAGATAATAATGAAGCTTTAAAATTAGGTGCAAAAAATGAAGAAAATGAAATAGAAAAATTTATTAATATAAATTGTCAAGAAATTAGTAAAGATAAATGGTCATGTCCATTAAGTGGAAAAAAATTTAAAGGTCCAGAATTTGTTCGTAAACATATTTTAAATAAACATCAAGATAAACTTGATGAAGTTAAAAAAGAAGTAATAAATTTATTCGAATAGTAAAATATTTTTCTTTCTTTTTTGTTTTTTTGTTTAGGTTATTTATTTTAATAATTATTTATATGATCCGAAACGACCACAATTACCAGAACATCCATCAAATAAACCTGGAGCAACACCAACTGGATCAAATATATCTGGTTTACCATTACCAACACCAATGGCTGCTCAACCATTACTTACACGTACTCCTATATGGCCTCCTAGTATGCCAATACAATTTATTATTAATAGAAAAACGTTTTTTATATATATTTTAGTGACTGCACCTCCTCATTCTGGTCCATCGGGTTATTATCCGAATCAATTTCATCAAATTCGTCATCCAAGACCACCATTTATGTATCAAGGTATCGGTGGACCTCCTGGTGGTCCAATTCATCGACCACCGTAAGTTATTTAATTCTTGTTTTTTTAAGAAAAGATAAAATTTATACTGTAGAAAACAATTATTATTATTTATTTTTATTCTATTATATTATTTAATATTTTCTTTATTCATTTTAGAAGTAATCGACCATTAAGAAGTTATGAAGATCTTGATGCACCAAATGAAATATAATTTTAAATTGTCAAATATTTTTGAATGAATTTAAACAACATACTAGTAATGTTGTTGATGTATTTGTATTTTTCGTCTTAATGTTTCTTCAATGTTGTGTACACATGGTCATTAATCTCTTGTTATTTTGTTTTTTGCTTGCTTTACAAGTGTGTTCGTGTTCATTTTTTTTTGTGTGTCTCGTAATCGTAAAAGAATTTATAAGTCTATAAAATATATAAGTAAGCACAGAATTTCAAGTATCTATTTCAGAAACTTTCAGTAAAATATATGAGAGAAATATAAATCATATTTATACTATTTGAATTCTAAAAAAGATGAAGAAGAAAAATCAAGATATAAACTAATAACATAGAAAATAAAAATGATTGATGAAAGTCTTGTACAGTATTTTTAAATACTTTTTGAAATCAATCGGATGGATGTTTATATCTTAGGAATGTAATGATGAGTGTTTGTAAAAATGTGTGGAGTCTTACAATAAGAAAATTATCATTTTTTCGCATTTAAAATAAATATTTCAATTTAGAAAAAAGTGTTCATTGAAAAAGAAAATTTCTTCATCATCCGAGTCACTTTAAACAGTTTAGCATTGATATCCCTACATATTTTCAGAAAATTTCTCTAATATGATCACTTCTTCTTCCATGTTACACTCATGGTTGCCTTCAAAGCCACATCCTTGCATATTTGACAATTTAGATCAACGATGTCTGATCATTTTTATTTATGAAAATTATTTTAGCAACACTCGAAGCAAGTTGAAAGTATGCGAACAGTTTGATTGTCTGTTTCTCAAAAACGAAAACACTGTTTCAAGGCATAATTCTCGGTTGATTTACTCGTGCTTTGAAATGTTACCGTGCTCTATGAATGGTTTATGACTATATCATAGTATGCAGAACTGAATTCAAAACAAAATGATGTGTCACATTTAAAGCCGAACAACGAAAATCTTTAGATTGTGTTGAATTATAACAACAAATTATAGCATAGAACTGTCGGAAAGAGTCTTTGGAATTGTTTTCTCTTATCTGCTTGAAAAATTCTTCTTTCAATTGTTGTTTTCTGAAGCTGCGAAATATTGAGAGATAAAGTATCTTGCATTATATTTCGAATATCGACGAAACTGTTATTTAAACATACTTTTAATAATTGCTCTGTTTTCTGGCAGTCGTAGTTCAATGGCTAAGTGACTGTCAATCTTTTTGATTTTTGTATAACAGAAGACAACTTATTTGAAGCACAAAGTCACCAAGTTTGTAGAACAGAAAATTCTCTATTGAATAAGTTCAGAATGTCACCTTTAAATTGCGTTGCTATCTTCAAAAGGAAGAAGATCAAAGTGTCTCATTCTTGATGAGCTACTCGTTGGTTGCTTTTGACTACGTTAGTAATACTTTCTATGTGAAATTCTATTGACAAGTGGTTCTCGAACGTTAACTATTCTATATTCTTTTACTTGTTTCAATATGAATTGTTGTTGTAATAAGATTAGAACACAGCACTGTTTCACGATGTTCATGTATATTAATTAGTCTTGTTTCTTCTTTCCTTTATCTGCTTCGATTCTTCCTCTACTAGGGATTCTTTGACTTCACAGTTGTAAAAAATTTTGATCATCTACTATGTAAGGTTATTTTAATTTTTCTTTAAATAATTATGAATTCTAACTTCATGAAAAACTGATGATGACCATATTTCTATAAATGAAAAGTTTCAACGTTCATTTTTATATACATATGTATCAATAATTCTACTACATATAACGGATCGACTAATCCATGCAATGCCATTACTTCAATCATAAGAATGGTATCAAACACAATAATGAATGTTATTCTATCTAGCCTTCTAGCATTTACATCGTTGTCACTATTTGATGTGTTACTATTTCACAAAAACGAATAAAAATTTTTATCCTTTAAAACCATAGTTCAAGTCTTAAACATTCAAAAGATATTCAAATTTTTCAAAAAATCATAGTTTACACTTCTTAAACATACGATAAAATTTCTTATTTGGATCTGGGATCACCTCCATCAGATGCATTAATCTCTATAGGTGTAGGTGGATTTACAGATATTCAAAATAATGTTTGCTTTCATATGCATCCATGAAATAAGGAAATCCTTATTTTAATTTGTCGTTATTTTTAGAACATTGTCTCTACATTATTTATTATTCACTATTTGTGAAGAATAGAAGTTTATGCATGTAAACAAGTGTTCGTACAATATTCCTCATTTTTATGGAGCTTCGTGTTCATTTTTTAAAATATTTACTTTCTGAAACTTTGCTTTAATCTAATTTTTGAAAGACGATAGTAAATCTTGTTCAATATTTTTTCAAGTGACGATGTCAGTAATGCCGTAATTTCTGTTCTTGTATGCATTTGTATTTTGCTATCTAAGACAACAGTTTTTATTTCGAACAAAAGCCATTGAACGAATATCATCATTTTGAATAATGATCAGATGAATTAGGAATGAAAAAATGATTTATTCAACAATCTAGATTGAACACAAGTTTTTTGGTCAAGTTTGGTTAGTCATTAACTTGATTATTCAAGTCAAGAAAGCAACGTCACAAGATGAGATGACCGTCCATGATAAAATACAAGCAAAATATTAAAATACAAATTATAGAAAGATTCACTACTCAATGTACACGTACATATTATTATTTGTTGTGTTTGATCACATGTTCTCTCTCACTCTGCTTGAATATGTATACTTTCTTTTTATTGATTTTATTTAATTTTAAATTTAAGAAATCGATCATAGAAATCTTTACAAACAACAGCAAGATAAATGATCAAAATATCTATATCTAGCTTCTAAAATAATTAAATTATTATTCGTTTATATAAGTGTATTGTCTCATGTCTCGTCCTAAAGGTATATACAACCAGCATAGAGAATATATCGATTGTCTGCTAATCTTTTTCAGTTAATATTTTCATTTGAAAAAAAAACAATTTTTGTATCTAGTATATCAGTGGCGTAGCCAGGAATTTTTGAGTCATGGGCAATTCATCAGCCGAACTATTTTGAGTTACGGGCAGCTAAGGGCAACCGTTATGATTTCAAAAATATCTATGGGCAATAACTGTTCAAGCACTGCATAGCTCAATAAATCCATGGGCAATAACTTTTGGAGCTATGGGCAATCGCCCAATGGCTCTACCCCTGGCTACGCCACTGTAGTATACTATTGACTATTTTCGTTTGAATTAGAGGTCGCTATATTCGAAAAAAAAGTCATTAAATTGGATTGGTAATCAACAGAAATCCACCACGAACGTTCGTTTGTTCATCTTCTCAATTCATCTATTTATCTATCTCGTAAAAACTTCATTGTTCTATTTCTTATTATGGCTATAATTGCCGCTCCAATGGACATCAATGATGACGAAGACATATTATCCGATACTGATACTTGGATCTATAGTGATCAAGATATTGATTCATCAGGTGAATTATATTAAAATTTTTTTTTTGTTTTTTTCATTGATCTATTTAATAATTTATTATAGATCATGAAATAAACGAGAATAATTGGCGATATATCTTTCATGAAACATTAAATGATATACATGAAAATAAATTAGATGATGGTGTTCGAACACTTCTATACGATAGTCCATGTAAAATTCGTATAAAAAAACTTGGAGATATATCTTATACATTTCCATTATCAACTGCTCTCTGTTCTCGAATTATTTGTGAACATGGTATACCATTATCTCTATCAAATAAATATGATTTTTGTGGTACAAAAGTAAAAAAACAAAACAATAAAGTTTTGTTCTACTTTTGAACTTTGCTTTATTTAATAGATTATTAATACAGCATGGCAAATTGATCATAATACAATTGATTTTCCTCTTCCTTTTTCAGCTGCTATTCGAGAAAGTACATTCGAACAACTTCATTTAAATACATCAGATTTACATACACATTTTGATTTAAATTTACATAAACTTATCATATTTGGTCCATGTCAACATACAAAAATTTATAATTTTGACGATAAACTTTTTATTTATCATGCTACTGTACTTGTTTTTCTACCTTCATCTTGTATAGGTGGTAATTATCGATTTATAGATGATAATATTGATGATAATGATATTCATCGATATATTTTTAATCAACATGAATCAGATAATTCAAAACCTTTTATTCTTGTTGTACCATCTGATTGTCAACATGAAATTGAACCAATCGAAAAGGGATTTAAACTTCTACTTGTTTATCATCTTATTTCAAAAATAAAGTAAAAAAATGATTATATTTTTTCTTAATTTCTCATTTTATATTATTCTAGTTCAATACATCAACTTTATTCACTTCTATCCATTTCAAATTATAATTCAATGAATATCGAACATATTTTTTTAATACAACGTATTAAACGTATATTTAATTATTGGGAAAAAAATTTTGATAAAATGCCTAATAAACTTCTAATACCTCTTCAACATTCATTAGATTATTCTCCATATTTTTCAATTCTATTTCGTGATAAATATCGAATAATACTTGAATTAATACTAACAGCAATAAAATATTCATCTTCATTTTTAATCTATACAGCTATTTTTCAATATGATAAATCATTAATTAATACATCTGATTCAAGATTTTTTATTCATAATCTTAAATTATTAAATAATATCAATAAAATAACTCTTGATTTAAATTTACAACATGAACGTACAGTTCTACCAAATGAATTTCTTGGTGAACTTCATGTTTATGTTGATGCATTTGAACAAGGTGTTAATCATCAACAACTACTTAATAATGGTAAATTTATTTAAAAAAACAAAAAAATTTGTGAAGAAATTAAGCATTTTTTAGATAATAATAAAATATATCGTAATAATACGAAATATTATGTTCTTGTTTTAATTCCTTATCAATATCAATGGGATTTATTACTTGATGATCATTCATTTGCTTATCATCATTTATCTTATATGTTTTCTTTACCAACAAATTCATTAAATAATTTATGCTTAAATTTATTTGATTGTATACTTCGTGATAATAAAATATCTACAATATATTATTCATTTGATAAACTTATTCATTATATTATTATACTTCGTTATCGTTTTGGTTTAACATCAAAAATAATTCAATTAATTAAAATTCTTTTTCAAAATAAACAATTTATAGATGAATTATTTTCTAATAAAAATCTTTATTATTGGTTAAATTATTTAGTTGAATCATTTTCAGAATGGTCAATGTTTTCAATAGAATTTTTAAATTTATTTCGTCAAGTACTTTATTTATCAATACCAATAAAACTTAATGATATTATAGAATTTTTATTACAATTTTCAAATAAAATATTACGAGCTTTATTTATTAATATATTACTTCGATATATATTTAAACCACGAACATATTCAAGACATATTTTATTATCAACATATTGTTCAATTTTTCATTTATTAATTATTGATGAATCTTATTCAAATGATTCATTATTTATTCTTGCTTATTATATTATAAAACGTGTAAGAAAAAGTTCATCTGATTATGAAATTATTGAAAAATATTTTAAAATTCATTTAATTCCAATGCTTATTAATATTTATCGTAATAAAGAAGAAAAAGAAAAAAAATTTAAATCAAATAATTCATTATTACCGGCATATATTCTTATTTATGAATATTGTTTAAATACTCTTAATTATTATTGTTCATCTACATTATCATCTTCATCGTCATTAAATATAATTTCAATTAATGAAGCATTATTAATATGTCCATGTACATTATGTGCTAGATTACAAATGTTTTTAATTGATTCTAAAAGTTCAACATTAATATTTGATTTATCATCAACATTAATTTCTAATCATTGTCTTCGTCATACACTTAGTAAATTTCCAATGTTATCAATTGAATATAAACATGATCCATATACAGGTCGTGAACAAACTTTAATTATATCGAAATATCCATATGAACAAGAACAAAAACAATTATGTTTTCATCTTCGACGTTTATTAATAGAATTACATAAAGTATAACAAGAAACCTACTCGTTTTTTTTTTGTTTTGTTTTTGTTTAATTTTTATATGAAACTTTTGTTTTGTTTTTTTTTGTTGAAGGTGAACTAAATTTATTGTAGATCGACTGTTTTAGGTTAAAATTAAAAAAAGATGCATCACAAGACAAGCTATATTAGCCGTTCTTCGATATTCTAGTGAAGTTATCAGTATAGTTTTTTTTGCGATAGTTTAATGGAATTCATGCATAAGTCTGCTTCTCTCTTCTATTTAAACTTTGATCATATGAAAGCTCAATCATTGTAAACACAATTACTCAAGATATACCTGTCTGAATTTCTGTTCCTGTCAAAAATAAGAATATGTGTGATCAAATAAATTTAGATGCGATGACTATTTTCTAAGTAGTTCTGATTACATTCTAAATAGATGTGATTCCATTGTAGTCTTGTTCATTTTAAGTGTATGTATTTCGAGAATTTTAGGTCGTTCGACTCTGGTCCTTGCATATAAAGAAATATTTCAAAATTTCTTTACAGTAAATTCGAAAAAAATCTTGAAAAATAATTTTCACATACTGAAATACTGCAACGTACAGCTCAGATAACTATACCCATGCCTGGGTACCAGAGATGGGACCGGTTCGGTTTTTAACCGAACCAAACCGACCGTAACCGAAATCGGTTCGATTCGAGATTTTTAAAAAATTCGGTCGGTTACGTTCGGTTCGGTTACGATCGGTTCGGTTAGAAATTTTAAAAAATTCGGTCGGTTCGGTTAGAAAGAATCGACATAATCATTTGATTTGAGTTCGATGGACTTTTTGAGACATAAGAAGAAAAAAGAGTGTAATCGTATAACAATTAGCTGTTGTTCGTAACTCGTATTATATCACATGTTTTTTAAATTTGTTGTGAGAGGTAAGAAAGTTATAATACAGTAAGAGGATTCAATAAATAATCTTTCTTCGTTACTTTCTCTAGATGTTGATTGCTCATAGTTGATACTGTTCGATTTGTTGTTGCTAATTTATAAAGCACTAATATCCTAATTAACATAAGCTAAACTTCGCTTTCTCTAAACTCGGTTCGATTACGAAATTTTTGAAATTCGGTCGGTTACGATCGGTTCGGTTAGAAATTTTTAAATATTCAGTCGGTTATATTCGGTTCGGTTAGAGATATTTTCGGTTACGGTCGGTTCGGTTAGAAATTTTAAAAAATTCGGTCGGTTACGTTCGGTTCGGTTAGAGATTTTTCGGTTACGGTCGGTTCGGTTTGGCAAAAATGCCAACCGATCCCACCTCTGAGGGTCATATGACTCGCGGTTAATCGATACTTTACTACAGAGTTTATCGTGAAATCCTGTGAGTAATATGCAGATATCAGTTGATAAGAGAGAGCGAGAACGACTCTGTAATTGTTGTGCCACGTAACTACGAATACTTTTTCAAAAGCACAGCACTTTTCATTTTTATTTCTGGCTCAGCATAAATCATAGAATGATATCGAACAAAATAAAGCACGGTGTTACAATTCAGTTAGCTGCTCAAGCAAAATAACTACTTTTTCCTTTCTTGTGATGAATGAAGTGAATGTGATTTTTAAACAATCGAATCTAAACTCAACCGCATTGTATGAAGATCTCGATTCTCAAAACATTTTTCATTAATATCTCAGAATAATGTCAGTGACATCAAAATAAATTTAAAAAAAATATATAAGAATAATCATTTCAGACAATACTGTATTTCATAATGATACGAAATACAGTGTTCTTGTTCTAATTCCTTATCGATATCAATGGAATTCATTACTTAATAATCATTCATTTGCTTATCATCATCATTTATCTTATTGATATATTGTTTTATAATAATAATCATTATTAGTTGAATCATTCTATGAATGATTAATTTTTTCAATCAGATTTTTAGTTTATTTTCGTAAACTAAATGATTAACTAAAACCAAGAAAATTCAATGAACTTATTCATTAATACATTACTTTCATTTGTATTTCAATCACAAGCATATTTAAGATATATTATCAATACTGTGTTCAGTTTTTCATTTATTAATTATTTGATGAATCATATTCAAATGAATCTTTATTTTTGTTCTTGCTTATAATATTATAAAATGTGGAAGAAAAACTTTATCTGAAAATGAAACCATTGAAAATATTTTAAAACTCATTTAATTTTAATATTTGACAAAAACTGCCAAAGTTATCAATTGAATATGAACATGATCCATATATAGGCCGAAAACAATCTTAATAATATCGAAATGTACACCTGAACATGAACAATTATGTTTCCATTTTCGGCATTCCTTCTTGGAATTATATAGAATATAAAATGGAGCTAATTGGTTTTTTTTTTATGTGGAACCTACTTGATTTATTGAGAATTATTAGAAGAAATGTGTTTCTAAGTTAGCCAACTATGTTGCAACATGAAATTCAATTAAAACATATTTTATCAAACACTTTTCATATTATTTGTAAAGACGCCTTGATATCTATAAAATTACTCTTTTACAATTGATTTAATTCATATTGACATTTATGAAGAAAGAAATCGTCTTAAAACCGCTTCTCATTTCGAATATCGGTTTTTGATTTTGAACATAGAATTTTCATGAAGTTTTCCACACGTATTCAGGCGAAAAAAAAAAGAATTCTTATTCAACTTGTATGCTTCTCATGATTACTTTGAAAGTTACAACGTCAAAACTTGAAAATTTCACGTAGAACTTTTTAGAAAGTTTAATATATCCATAGTATTTAGCCTCCTTACGCATTTAATATAGTAGGAGCTGAGCATTGGATCAAAAATCAATTTTGAGAAAAACAAAAGAACTTCTATTTCTACACTGTTTTTACCTATCACTGGGTTTCAATAAGAAACACGACCATATTATAATTCGCTCGCTAAAATTAATCAAGGCACGTAGAAAGTTAATCAGAAATGGTATTGTACATAGTTTTTCTTCTGTTTTGACTTAAATTCACTTGCACAAAAATGAGTAGACTATAATTCTATCGACGAGAGTATCGATAGAAAGGTAAGAGTAAATAATATAGATTTATTTTTTGTTCACCAGTTTATTTTATTTTGAATTTAGTAATGTCAATACCATAGGACAATAAGTTATACTGCATAATTACCGATCATATATGAAGATTTTAAATAAAGTGCATCTATGAATTGTTTAGAATTTGGAATTGATTTCGTATCTATCAAAAGCTTGGCATTCGCATGTAAATGAATAAATAGTTTAATTACGACTTTATTCAATTCGATTAAAGCTTTAAGAAACTCAAGACGAGACTTATTTACAATAATCTATGAATCGTCACAATATTTGATTTTAATAAGCTAATTATTATGAATGTATAAAATCTCAACATTAACCTGTCTGGTTATAATATAGAATATGCTTATGAACATTAATTAGTGTACAATTGTCAAATTATTATATCAAAAAGATTATTATAGAAAGAATGTTTGAAATGAAAACTCTAAAAAAAGACATCGAATACATTGTTCTTTATCAAGTATTGCTTCGATAATTAAGAAACAAATTATTAATTTCATTTATCCTTATAGAAATACACAATGTACTGTTTCCAAAAAGAAATCGAATAAAAAACAAAAAAAAAGTTATTTGAAATTTGATTATTTAAAATAGAACATGAAAATAAAATTAATACGCAATTCGAGCAGAATAATAACAATAAGTGTACGAATTAAAAAACAAAACTTGAAATATTATATCTTCAAATCATTTTCATATGTTTTATTATATCAAAACATTTATTTATATATTTTATTCTAAATGTCAATTGGATCTTATAAAGTCAATAGCTCAATCATAAAGTGCTCTTTCTATGCGATTATCAGAAAGAAATTTTCTGATATTGTTATGCTTTCTCTTGTGTAATCCATATTGACATATACAACTTTCTTTTTCTTTTCTTCTATCTGTTGCTCATATAATCGATGCCTAACCTCTACATTTGCTTGTCCTTTTAACGCTACATATAAATCAGCAGAATGGAAAGAACATTCATTCTAATAATTATATATGTGTAGGCAGAAAACGCTACACACTTCTGTACAGTTCATTGCATACAATCCATACATATTTGTTGATATATATGCATATAGTTGTAGATTATTCCCTCTTCTGTACGACGATTGCATATTACCAAATAAGGAAATACTCGTTTTTCTTTTCCTGTACAAGAAATCACAGAGATTAGCATGTATATCCTAATATGGTATACAAATAAGAAGAAAAGAGAAAAAATAGAAACTACTATATAAACTCTATCTTATCCATTCTAAGTTCGCCTTCTGTGTCTTAGATATTTCACGACAATATTTATCTATTACTCGTACTAAGTATATAACATAAAATATGTGTGACGAGGACGTTGCTGCTATTGTTATTGATAATGGATCAGGTATGTGCAAAGCTGGCTTTGCTGGTGATGATGCACCACGATCAGTATTTCCATCGGTTGTTGGTCGACCTCGTCATCAAGCTGTTATGGTTGGTATGGGTCAAAAAGATTCATATGTTGGAGATGAAGCTCAATCAAAACGTGGTATTTTAACACTCAAATATCCAATTGAACATGGTATTATTACTAACTGGGATGATATTGAAAAAATTTGGCATCATACTTTCTACAATGAACTTCGTGTTGCACCTGAAGAACACCCAGTACTCTTAACTGAAGCTCCACTCAATCCAAAGGCCAATCGTGAAAAAATGACACAGATTATGTTTGAAACATTCAATTCACCTGGTAAATACTCTCTTAATATGTATATATTTGAAAATTCATATTTTTCTTTTCTAGCTATGTATGTTGCTATTCAGGCCGTACTTTCTCTTTATGCTAGTGGTCGTACCACTGGTATTGTACTTGATTCAGGTGATGGTGTTACACATGATGTACCCATCTATGAAGGTTATGCTTTACCACATGCTATCCTTCGTCTTGATTTGGCTGGTCGTGATTTAACTGATTATTTAATGAAGATTCTTACTGAACGTGGTTATTCATTTGTTACAACTGCTGAACGTGAAATTGTTCGTGACATCAAAGAAAAATTATGTTATGTTGCACTTGATTTTGAACAAGAAATGGCAACAGCTGCATCAACATCATCACTCGAAAAAAGTTATGAATTACCTGATGGTCAAGTTATTACCATTGGTAATGAACGTTTTCGTTGTCCAGAATCACTCTTTCAACCATCATTTTTGGTATGTCTATTTAATTTTTTTTTTTTGCATATATATTTATTTATAATTTATTAAATATTATCTAGGGTATGGAAGTTGCTGGTATTCATGAAACAACATTTAATTCAATCATGAAATGTGACATTGATATTCGTAAAGATTTATATGCTAATACTGTTTTATCAGGAGGTAAAATTAATATTATAATCATATATTATTATTATTATTTTTGTAAAATTATTTAGGTACTTCAATGTATCCTGGTATTGCTGATCGTATGCAAAAAGAAATAACAGCTTTAGCCCCATCAACCATGAAGATTAAAATCATTGCTCCACCTGAACGTAAATATTCAGTATGGATTGGTGGTTCAATCTTAGCTTCACTTTCAACCTTTCAACAAATGTGGATTTCAAAACAAGAATATGATGAAGCTGGTCCATCAATTGTTCATCGTAAATGCTTTTAAATACACAATACAATTCAACAGTATAGACATACATTTATACTTCTTTTCTAAGCTAATTTTTCTTTTGATGCTAATTATATGTACTCTTCTTCTTTAATAAACCTTTTTTTTGCACATTAATATTGACATCATGTTTTTCTTTCGATTGCTGTTATGCTAGAATAACATATCTATTAAGATTGATATTCTTCTTGAAAGAGTTTCATTCGAGTATAAAAATAATTTATCATTATCAATTCATTATACATATTGACATTTTGATGTTAACATATTTGTCAATAAAATGACATTTTTCAATTAGAATTACTAAGAAATAAATTATACTATCGGAGAAAAACAAACATTAGTGAAGCAATAAGTTTTCATTATATTATGAGATATTTTATTATTCATGCAAGAATTTGTTATAAATAGTTCTTTGTGTACTATATGAAGAAGTAGAAGAAAACATTCTATATATGGCCATATTGATACAATATTCTTCTTATTAAAACTTTGTAATATTATAGTAATATGAATGAAAAATGTTGATCTTTTTTGAATTTGATTTCATATGAATAATTAATTTTTCTAGAGGAAATACAAAATGTTTAGAATGATTCAAATTCATAATTTTCTTTTAAGTCAACTATAACATAATATAGTTTAATTATCATTTATGTGACTTATTATCAGAATAAGTTTTTCATATTCATTATATTATAAAAATTCTTTATGATTGAAAATCAAGGTGTAAGGTGTGCGACACAAGTGAAACTTTTCAAAACGAATCATTGGATATGCATTGATATGATCGATTCAAGATTAACAAACTCAATAGAATTGTTCAAGAACTTTTTTTTAATTTAATTGAAAAATTCAAAAGATAATATGTAATATCTCGAGCAAAGACAAAAGCGTATTCTCTACAACTGTAAATATTGAAGGTTCATAAGTTTTTAAAAATTTTTAAAGTTTCATAAATTCAGATCAAAACTATTATTATATTGTTACATTTCTATATATATTCTTCTCATTATAGATAAGATTAGTTCCTGTATTTATTTTCAAAGTCAAAACTAAATGTATCTCTGCTTTTTATATGCAACTTATAGAAATTTATTCAAGTTTCAATATCTTTTAGTAGACCTTGATCATCAATGAAATGAATTTCAAAATAAAAAAAAAAAGTAACGATTTCTTTTCTTATCGCTTCTTCTTTTTCGTATATTTCCAATTCTTATTTTAATAATAGATCAATTGAAGAAAAGGATTGCACAAGAAAAAGAATCCTACACACAAGGGTTAATTCAAATTTTTTATATAATTATTTAATTCTGTTTCATTGGTTTATATTGTTGCCAACTATGTAATAAAATATTAGCCATATATAAACTGAATGCATGTATTTGTACCATTATTATTAAAAATATATACCAAAGTATTAATAATGGAAATCCAAGAAATGTTTGTGGTTCAACTTCATCTAATTGATGATTAGTTTTTAATTTTTTAAATGTAAATAATTCACTTAAATTAAGTATAATTGTTGTCATTATTGTACCTAAACCAAATATAACTGTACCACGAAAAAATAATTTCAGTAAATAAACATGATTTTTATTCATTGATATAAGACCACATAATGATGGTAATATACTAATAACCCATATGTATTGCCATAAATGTGGTCGTGGAATATTTACTGTTTTTATTAATCGTATATGATATGTTATTATTTGAATAAGAACAAGAAAAGCAAGAATAAAATGAAGATAAATTAATAATCGAAGACGTGATTTTGTTTCTGCACTAACACGATAATGTGTAGCTATACGTTCACGATGATGAAAATCATTTCCATCAGTACCCGTAACACGTTGTGAACCTGGAAGAGACATCTGAAATAAATAGAAAAAGGAAATTTTATACTGAATTATTGCACTAATAAATTATCTTATAAAAAAAAACAAAACACAAAAACAAAAACAAAATCGTTCTTTTTTTTTTAATCATTTTGATTTGCATTTAAATGCGTTTTGTACTATTGTATTGTGTATTGTTTGTTTCAATTTTATTCATATCATATGACATACCATCACCATATGGTTGTGATGATATAAGAGGTGTAAATAATATTAAATACCATCGTTTACCAAAAACAAGTTGTAAATTTGATTGAAAACTTTTTCCAATATTATAGATATGAATATTTTTATTATATTCATACCATGTTTGACTATTTGTAATAAGTAAAATTTGTTGAATTATTAAAAATAATACATAAAGATTTAAAATAATCGATGTTGAACAAATACATGAAAGTAAAAGAGAAAAATGATCGACAAGACCAAATAACCATGCACCAAATGGAAATAGACAAGCTAAAATGTAAAAAAAAACAAAAATAAGCAATAAGTTTCGATTAAAAAACAGAACTTAGTATAATTTGCGTTAAAGACTACAACTCGAAATTCGTATAAAACAATCTATTTAAAATCAAAAACTATGATATCTCAGGTCGATGAGTCTTGAAGCAGTATTCCATGAATTTTCGGCGAAAACCCACAGGAAACATACCGTTTCCGGCCGGAACACGTGGAAAATGCCAGGAATTCGACACAGAAATCCAGTGATCGTATCCGGCTGCCGGTTTTGCCCAGTTCCGCTCGGAACCGGATAAATTCGGTCATCGGAATACTGCTTCCATGTTCCGTCAATTTTCGATGTTTTCCTATTGGAACCAGCCTGTATTTCTCGACCTGGGTATTAGTGAATCTATTAAAAGCATGTAAGATATACAATACAACGAAAATTAATTCTTGCTTTTCAATTCTAAAAGAGTTGACGGGTATTTTTTTAATTTGATATTGCATAATCTTCACCTAATAGAGCCTTCTAGATCTAAGTCTAGTTAAAAATCCAACCAAAACATGAATTCAAAGTTTCTTTTTTTTTTGTCGGATTTGACTTTACATCCAGATTAAGTTTCTGAATCAATTTGAATTGTGTTTCTCATTTAAATAGAAAACGTCGATAATCACACTATTGTTGAAAGAAAAAAAAAGCTGGACTCTGAACTCTGCCACATTCAAATCTACAAAAACGTGAGAAACTAAAAAGAAATAACTGAAAAATGCGAAAATAATTTATTCGATTAAAAAGTTTCAAGAGATAATATCAATTTAAAAAAAAAAGTTCTAGTTCAAATGATTATTGTAGAAAAAAATGAAAATTAAATCATTTGTTATCTATATTTTTCTTAATATGAATTCAAAAAAAAAAAAAGAAATTCTTGAATCTTTGCTCAAATAAATCATTCAAAATATTTACTCTTAAGAAAATAAATGAAATTTTTTTTTCCTATCTTTTTATGATATTAGCAGCTTCATTATGTTTCATATTTGAATCTCATAAAGATTATCCTAACGGCTTTTTAAATAAACAGAATCTATTCTAAGACATAATCCTTTTGCAGATATGTATCATCTTTCGCTAATATTATCTATCTTATTAATTAACCTACCTATCATAACACCCCATGAAAAAGTTCCAACAAGTTCATAAGTATAATCCATATGAAGAATATTACAATAAACTAAACCAATCTAAAAAAAAATAAAATAAAATTTTATTAAGTTTTAAAAAAGATTGAAATTTTTTTTTTTTTTCATTTACCCAAGTCCAAATAAGAAAACATATATAATAACGAATATTTCTAAAACCAATACATCGTCCAAGAAAAGTACAATGATGATCACGTTTTAAAATACATATTTTACATAAATGACAATGTTGTGATCGTGGTGGAACATTTATTTCACAATTATGACAATAATGCCAATTACAATGATAATAAATAATATCTTGTTGAATTTTTTCTTTTAATATTGGATTTATAATTGTTGATGGTAATAAAACAGGACATATGATTGTATCAATAGATGTATCTGTAATCATACATAAACATAAATTTCCAATTAAATTAAAAATAATATAAAAACCAAATATAAGATGAAAAATTTCTTTATATGTAAATATATTATGATAAATTGTTGGTAATATAACATATAATTCAAATATAACATATGCACAAATAAGAAATATTGTAAAAAATAATGGAATAAATTCACCACGATCTTTAGGTATTAGAAGTTTTACTCGACGATTAGTCATTGTTTTTTTATTGACTATATTTAAATTAATTCTTATAAAAATCTAAAATAAATAAAACAAAAAACATCGAAAATCCTCATTCTTAAGCGTATGTATTATCGTTTTTCAATAACTCATCTTACTATTTATCAAAGAAAAAAGAAAATATAGCATTAGCTCCCTCTATGTACTATTCAATGATGACATTGGCCTAACAAAATCTGTTTGTGGTTATTATTATAAAGTATTCTTTTCAAAAAATTTTGCCTTTATTTTCAATAGATTATAATTAATTCTCTTAAGTAAAAATAAAAATAAATCATATTCAATAATAATCTACCAAAAATATGGTTAATTATTGTATTTCTTTTATCTTTCTTGTATATGCAAACAACAAAACAGACAACAACAACCATGATGATGTTTCAGACAAAACACACATAAAGGAAGAAAAGACAAAAATACCCTTAGAAAAGCCAAGCAAATGAGATGTTTAACGGTGATAATAACAACCAAAATAATTGTGCGACGAGAGAGAGAGAGAGCACACGATTTGCATCTTCATTAAATAATATAAAGAAATAGCAGAAAAGAAGAACAAAAAAAAAAAAAAAAAGAAACAATGCATACACCAAACAAACAAATACACACACACATATATATGTTTACGAATAGAGGAAAAAAATTGATTCAAAAAGAGAACTCTATGTTTGATATGATAATCTAAAAATATAGATGGATGTTGTCATCATTCTTTTTTTTTTATTTTTGTTTTTTAATAAATCTCGTTAAATATTTATATATATATATATATATGCATAGTGTATGTATATATTAATTGTTATTTGTCGAATGTGTTGGTAAACAAAAATCTTGAGCATTAGGATCGAGATTGGATGTAGCATTTTGTAATGGTAATGGTGGTGGTGTTATTGTTGTTGGAGGTGAATAAAAAACTGATGATGAACTTGTTGTTGGATTATTATTTGTATCAATTAATTGATTTGTTGGTGATGAATGTCCAGATGTTTGAGGATGACCATTAAATAAACAATTATTTACTTGATGTTGAGAATGAAGTGCAGCAATTAATTCACGTTCTTTTTCTCGAATAGCATCTGAAGAAATCGAAAAAGAAAAATTTTTTTTACTAACAATTAAAAATTCTAATAATAATAATAATACAAACTATTAGCTATTTCAAGTTGTCGTTTAACTTCACCAAGTGCAGAAAATAAATCAAGTTTAATTCGTGTTTCAGCACTAAGACTATCTTGTAAATGAGCATTTCGTTCTTGTAATTGTGTTAAATGTTGATAGAGTACTTCAGTATCCGCTTGAGATTCTCGATATTTTAAAAGAGTCTTTAAAAAAAAAAAGAAAAATCATACGAATTAATTTTTATTCAATAAAATGTTGAATATCTTTTGTTATTATATTTTTCAATAAAAAAAAAAAAGAAATAATTTTATTTTATATTCAAATAGATTTATCAAATATGAATCAATTTTAGTTATTTCTAGAATTAAAGTTTATATAAGCAAACAAAAATCAATATGTTTATGTTAAAATACATTAGAATTAGATAGATTAATCGCTTGAGGACAATAAATCTATCTTTAGATAATGATTATCGATAAGTTCGTAACTAAGTTATGTTGTCGATAGTACTATAGAGACATGCTTCCGTTAGTTTTAGTTTTATTATCTTTGATAATGTCAAGGATAATCATTAATATTAGAGAAAAATCAAGAATAATGACTGATTTTATATTCTGAGAAATATGTAATATCAAAAATTCGTTGATTACTATGTTCATCATTACATATTTATACTTACAAATGATTATGATTCAAAAAGGGTGTGACTAGAAGGTGTGTCCATGATATAAAGATAACCTTTTCTTTTTTTTTGTGTACTCAAGAAATTTCTGAAAGAATATTGAATAAAAAGAGTACATTCAACAATACAAGATATATGTTTCGGCAATAAATCTATTTAATTTGAAACTAATAGTATTAACATAGTATCTATCAGAGATGGACAAAATCGCCCCGCGCCACTGCTCGCGCATAGGCGCTACACACATCTCTCTTTCTCTTTGCTCTACCAATCAGTTTCTCAAACTCCACCGAATACCAGGATGCTCTAAGCATGCGCTCATCGAAGCTCAGTCTAGTGTAGCGTAGGCGTGAGCAACGGCGCGGGGAAGCGCGGTGCGACTTTGTCCATCTCTGGTATCTATCATATTTTATTCTAGTATGTATAAAATACTATCATTAATTTTCTTTCATTATGTACGATTTAAATGAATGATATTTGTTTTAGTTTAAAAATTACTCATTATATGAAAAATTTGAATAATTTCAAAAAAAAAACTATTTATATATACTTTAATTTCATTATCAAGTAATTTAATACGTTCATCTTTATCATTAAGTAATTTACGCATTTCTCGTGTTTCATTCTCTTGATCTCGTCTTCGTTTAATACATTGTTCTGTACATTCATTTCTAAATATTAAAATTCAAATATTTTAAAATAAAATTAATTATTAAACAAACTTTAATGGTATTAAATTTAATTTTGTTAAATCATCTTGAAGTTTTTTTGTTAAAGTTTTTTCTGTTTTAATTTGTAATTCTAATCGTTGTTTAATTTGTTTTTCTTCATTTACATTTTTTTCAAGATCAGTTATACGTTGTTTATCACGATTTCTTTGAATATTAATTGATTCATATCTTAAAATAAATAATAGAATATATTTTTCAATATATTATATTTAA
This sequence comes from Rotaria sp. Silwood1, assembly GCA_905250075.1. Classification (NCBI taxonomy): domain Eukaryota; kingdom Metazoa; phylum Rotifera; class Eurotatoria; order Philodinida; family Philodinidae; genus Rotaria; species Rotaria sp. Silwood1. The sequence goes on along the minus strand of CAJNOP010000649.1, from coordinate 78,821 downwards.
TATAATATACTTTGTTTGTAATGCTACATTTTCTGCACGTAAATCTTCAAGATCTTTTCGAACATTTTTTAAATCAGATAATTGTGTACGTAATTGTATTTCGGAATTTTTTTGTTTTTCAATTGATTGATTCAATCGTTGAATATCACTTTCAAGTTTATTTATTTGAAGACTAAAAATAAAATAATAATATCATTTAAAAAAAAAAAATCTTTATTCGATAGAAAATTTTCAAGTTTTTGTACTGTTAACTCATTGTTTTATTCATATTTTTATGAATTTGTAATAGTTTATACTCTATTCATTGATATATATATATATCTGTCTTGAAACATTATAAAAAAAAAGGTCCTTGAAAACGAACGAAGATCTTGTTATCTTTTCTTCAGAATTATTACTAATAAATTAAATTAATTGATATTGGGATATATCTGCCATGCTATCTTAGTATTGTTCTCGTTCTGAATGATAGTCTGTTCTAACAACATTGTAACCTTCTTTATAACAGATGTTCAATGTGTTAAATATAGTTTAATTTTATATAAAAGAATCTCATCGTGTTTAATGTTATCAATTAGAGTAAGTCATCGAAAACTGATGGATAACTTGATCGATTACGAGTAAATGTGATGTTCCGTAGAAATAATTATACTATGTTAGGTCAGTCCTATAACTTGTCAATAGAAAATTTTCAAATTTGAAACTGAACTTGTTCGGTTTGATATTTGAATCGAACATTTCTATTTGCTATAGTACAAGGCAAATATATATATGCGTCATTTTTCAGTATGCTGAATCTCGATTTCCGAGCACGGGACCCAGATGAAACTCATGGAGGGTGATGTTGGATCCAAATAATGGAATTTTATCAAAAAAAATTTACACTCGGAGTTTGCGAAAAAAATTAGCATTTTCCTGATCTCCCCTTCGAGGATTTTTTGATGTTAGTAGTATCATGGTTTTTAGAATTTCATAGGAAGCTACACCGAATTTCATCGATAGATTTCAAATGTCGTTTAAAAATATGCAACCGTTCAAGAGTTATGACGATTTGAGTTTTTGCTATATGTGAAAACAATTTTTGCAAAATTTGAAATCGTCATAACTCTTGAACGGTTGCATATTTTCAGACGAAATTTGAAATCTATCGATGAAATTCGGTGTAGCTTCCTATGAAATTCTAAAAACCATGATACTACTAACAGTAAAAAATCCTCGAAGGAGGGATCAGGAAAATGCTAATTTTTTTCGCAAACTCTGAGTGTAAATTTTTTTTGATAAAATTCCATTATTTGGATTCAACATCACCCTCCATGAGTTTCATCTGGGTCCCGTGCTCGGAAATCGAGATTCAGCATACTGAAAAATCCTGAATACGTCACTGAGTACTATGAGAGAAAACTCTCATCTTGTTGTTGTTGTTTTTTTTTCTATTACTAAATTTACTTTTTGTCAATATCTGAATTTTCGATCGATGTATTTGTTACAAATCCATTATTATATGATGAAGATGAATCTCTTGATGTTGCACGTATTTGTTCTCTTTCTTGTTTTTTTTGTTGTCTTCGACTTTGTGTATTTTGTGTATTTGAAGATTTGATTAACTGTTTTTTTTGTTGTTTATATGTTGATGATGCATCATCATCATTACCATTTGAAATTTTATTATTACGTGTTGTTGTCTGTACAAGTGAAGTTGTAGTTAATAAATCATCATTATTATTTAGTTTTTGTGGACGTTTTGATACTGTACAAGATAATGATGTTGAATGATTAGTTAAATTTGTTTGTGAATTAATTAATGTTGAATTAGTAGTTAGAGGATTTGAATTAATTATTGATGTTATCGGAGAAGGTGATGATGGATAATTTCCATCAATATTTGTTTGATTTGTACATTCATCAAATGTTTCAGTAAATGTACCTTTAGTAAATAAATAAAATTTTGAAAAATAAATAAAAAAAATATAAATAACAAACCCTTCTCTCGATTTAATTTTTCTTTTTCAACTTCTTGTTGAACTTCAATTGGCAATGCTTGATTAATTAATTGAACATATGATTCATTTATTTTTTTTACATCACGTTGTTTTCTCTGTTGAAATTAAAACAAAAAAATTCTATTTCAATCAATTTTTTATAATTTAAATTTTTTCTTTTACCAATCTCCATTTATAAGCAAGATAAGTTTTAAAACCAAATCCTAATGTCACCATTGGATAACCAATACTAAAAATTTAACAGCAAAAACAAAAAAATTCTTAAAAAGAAAATAAAAACATGAAAATATTCATTACCAATGAGCGGCAAATGGTCGGCAAAGATCAATAGTTTTAATTTCACGTAATCGTACTGATGCTTCAAGCCAAACAAACAACACCCACAGAACAACAGTACCCAAACAGATACCACGTTCTATGAAATGAAAAATAAAACTTATCGATATTCTTAGGGTTTTAAAAACAAAAAATTAACCTGTTTGCCAAACATATTGTATCCATACATAGCTACTTGCAGCAAAAAATAGCCATTGAATAGGTAATAATATATAACAAATGAGATCGGCTATGAATGCAATAAGTACAAAGAATAATGAGAAAAGCTAAAATAATAAAGTAAAATTTTTGATATGATCGAAGACATTAATTAAATAGATGTTTTTTTTTTGTTTTTCTTTACCAATCCTTGATATTTAAATGAATCATAAATACTTCGTAAAACAAGCCAAAATGGCCAAAGAAATTCAAAACGAAATTCAAGTAGATAATCAGCTGCCATTATAATACCCCAAATACAAATAAATTTGAGATATACTAATGCACTAAGATATATATATATATATATATGTAGAAATATAAAATCATATAATTAAGAAAATATATCTTTTTCTTTTTTCATTTAGTTACCTTCCATAAATACCCTCAGTAAGACGAGAGCGTCGAATAGATTTCCTTATTTTTATACTGTCCAAATTTGTTCGTCGTTTCATTATTGTAGCTCAGCACAAGAGATAATATTGTCATAGACTAAAACTAAAATAAAACAAAATAGGAAAGAATTTTATTTTTAATTGAATGGCATTAAGAATTTTTTAGAAATACTGATGGATAGATCGCAACAGAGCAGAATGAAAAAGAGGACATAAATGTGAGCTCTGTGGCTCTATATTTTGACGAAAGAGTTAGCGTATATTTATTGTCAGCAGATGTCACTAAAGAACAGAACCAAAGAAAGTTAAGTTCTTAAATACGTCTATTTCTTCTGTTGTTTTTTGCCTGAAATTATGAAGATCAACGTTAAAATACTTCAAATGACTATGTTTATAAAAGTTGAAAGATAAACAATCGATCTAAATTTAAAATAAGAAACGCATTACTTTTAACAAAGCATCACTAGAATCAATTGCGCATTCATATTATTTTAGAAGAGTTTGAAAAAATATCACGCGCTCGTAAAATATTTACATAGAGCTGTGTGAATCATCAAACGTATTCAATAAGTTTTTATTTTTTTGATTGTGATTCAATTCTTTGAGATTTAATAAATAATGATCAATGATTTTTTCCCCACGTTTCATCATTTAGTTCTAAATTAAACTGTTAAAAAGACATAATTCATTACAAAACAAAACTGGAGGTATTTAATCCTTGAATTACTTTAAAAGCAATCGTATACACTCATTGAATGAATGTTACAGGGTGTCTCATAAGTTGTGGCAGATTTTTTTAAATCTAATTTTTGATGATAATGAATACAAATTAAACTCAAACTTATACATATGACACGGCTTAGCATGTACTTTTATTTCATATATTTTATTTGGATTATATCATTGAATATACAAGAAAATAAACAAATTCAATGAACATACCCTCCATTGACAAATATCAAAAGTCTGCATTTTTTCGCTACTTTGTTAGTTTTTTCTCCAATTACTATTCCTATGGGAGTAAGTTTTTACAAAAGAAATCACACATTCTGATAGCACTTGAAATGCTCTATGATATTATGTATTAATACAGTGTCTTAAATTTAAGTAGCGAAAAAAAATGCAAATTTTTTGGGCTAGTCGATTCGGAGTATATTCATTGTATTCAATTTTATTTCAATCTATAAACGCAAGAAAATAAGTAAATAGACAGGGTGATAGAGAATTTTAAGCTCTATCAGAATCTATAGTTACTTTTTCATACAGATCATTCTATACGGATGAAAAATTTTTAAAACTAGTTTTGATGACGAAGGAAAGATCAAGTCTGGGAATCTGGACATGAGGGTGCCTTCGTTGTCTTCAATTTATTTTGGTAATGAAAAGGTCAAAACTAAAACCTAATTCTACAGAATGATAGAAAACTCCGCGAGCTTTCAGAATATGTAATTAGTTTTAAAATAACTTATTTTTATAGTGACAATATATGAGAAATACAGAGTGAAACTTTTGTCGGGGTATATATATTGTAACACATTGATGGTGTGCTTATTTTGCACATGTACCAATTTCTTTATTTTTTTGTATATCCAATGATTAAATTCAAATAAAATATATGAAATAAAAGTACATGTTAAGTTGTATGATACGTGTAAGTTTGAGTTTGATTTGTATTCATTATCATCAAAAATTAGATTTAAAAAAATCTGCCACAACTTATGAGACACCCTGTATCATTCGTCAAAATGTAACAATATCAATAGTACACTTGGTAAATTGGATGCTATATATTGGGAAATAAGAGAATCGAGTTAGATTTGCACAGCAGAAGACAATCATCAAATCTTGACATATGTTCATCGTCCTACAGTATATAGAAGCTTCTTAACAATTTTCATTCACTCAGTAATACTATACAATTTGTCACTTCTAGGATAAAGCAGTTCACAGTCAATCTAAATGTCTTTGAGATATTAAAAAATATGTTCCGAAATCTAGAGTTATGTTTGTGAAAGCACTATCTAAAAATGAATTACAAATATGCAGTTGATTAAAAGTTCAAGAACGCATATGATACCTTTTATGAGCATTGCAACGACAAAAACCACACGTACGGAAGTCAAACTATTCTATAGAAAATGTTTGAATAATAAAGATCATTACAGACATATATTGTAGTTAGCAACAGCTTGGACTGACATTAGCTTGTGAGAGAAAGTATATAACTATTTATATGAACGTCCTATCTGATACTGATCAAAATCGGTTGTAAACTGTGAACAAAGCTTATCAAATTATCCAGAATATTCTAATACAGTCCAATGTCTCTATCATAAATCAGATTTTAAAAAATCGAACAGTTTTGACATGTTTACGTCTTCATACAAGGCAAAAGTAAACTCTTCAACACTCGCAATAGCTCTTTTTCAATTAGTTATTTGCTTGTTACGATGCTTATGTTACATAGAATGCAGTATACAAGATATTCTTGATCATACCTACATAAGTGATTCATAAAGTTTTCTTTCGACAATTATATATAAGCTCTTGTCTTCTCCTATGATCAGTGTTTCTATTATCATGTCTTTAACGTCTATAATGAGAGCACCTTGTAAATTTTACTATAGAATTACGAGAAAAGTAGCGTGTTTCAACATTAACACGTTCACACCGATACTCAGAGATGCAACAAATCTCTAGTAAATTTGGGGTTTGGGACTAAATCTTTGAGATTTAGATCAGTGACGTAGCAAGGAATTTTTCAAGGGTGCTACCCACACATTATGAAGAATGCACATCAGCAGCAAAATAAATATTTGTTTCTTAAAAAGACTTTATACTCGTACTCCCCCTCCAGATACTTTTTGACCAAGGAAGTGCCCAGGTACCTTGTGAACCCCCTGGCCATGCACCTGATTTAGATTTGGATTCGGTTTCTGAAATTTGGAACTCGGTCTAGGTGTGCTTCTAGACTTAGACTTTGTTTGACTTTGTCTTGCAACTATCGTTTGGATATGGAATTTGAGACTTGGACTAGGATTCAAGTTTACGATTAGGATTTGTGTCTTAGACTCATATGACCCCAACTTTGGAGTTATGTTAAAATAAACCATATTCGAACTCCAAATTGAAATCCCAAATCTAGATCTATATCAAACTCAAACTGTTTCATATAAATTTTGACGGCTTAGAATTCGTCTCTCTTTTGGTACTTTACCTTACAAAGTCTCATCAGATTTGAGTAATTTAAGACCAAATTCAAACCCATACTCAAGTCTAAATTAAACCCAAAGCTTGCTGCACCAAATGCCAAGGCTTTAGATTTGTTGTATCCCTGTCTAGATCCACACCCACATCCCATGTGAAAAGTTTTCAGATGTTAATTTCTCAGAGTAAAAATAGAATCGAGGAAAAAGTGAGAAATCCCCTTTTTTTAGATATATGTGGTAATCATATTTCTGTAAAAATACGCCGTGGGTCAGAATCCTTTTAGGATTTTCTTATTCTCACTAAGTCATACTCATTGCCAAAGTATGGGTTCAAACAGCGTCCGACAGTTGGGGATGTTCTCTCGTTAATTTATGCATTGACACACCATGCGACAATACCAAAAGATGAAGAGCCTAGCAATAATTGCATGTGT